>JAJIBD010009887.1:0-90482 GCA_021461705.1 Cryptotis parvus | reverse complement strand
CTTGGAACTGTATACAGTGCATAAATGTGAAAGATCCTGGGAAGGACCTGGTCTTAACATCCAGTATTATCTAAGACTGTTGCCAGCACAGCTGGGGTCTGGAGTGTTTCTCTTTCGCTGTTTCTGGCTGTGGTGGTTGGGAGCTGGCAGCCACACTCACCAATATGGAGGTAGAAGAATGGGGGTGGAGCCTAAATCCCGGCTCTAAGTCCAGCCAGCGTGCCTGCCTCCCCTGCACGTGTGTGGTGAACCCTAGGAGCTATGTTGGACTCACCAGGGGCTGGTTGAACCATTTGCCACCCTCCGGAATGCCATGGGTTGCTCCATGTGGGGCCGAGCAGTGCAGCTGTGGGTCTGGAGTGGCTGGGTCTGGAGTGTCTCTCTTCTGGTGTTAGCGATGCAGTTGTGGGTCTGGAGTTTACATTGCTATATTACTGATAACAACGTAAATTCATGCTTGCATTATGGAAAAATTGTGATTTTTTTTCAAAGGTTAAAACCAGTGCTTCATATCGCAAATCAATTTTAGGTATATCTTTCAAGATGATACTGATTCCAAACGATTTTTGTAGGGCTTTCTATGAAAAAACAGGGAGTAAACTACAGGCACTGCTGAGGGGTAGCCCATAACAGTAATAACAACAGTAGCACAAACAAATAAAATAACAGTGTGAAGCAAAAACAATGTTTGGAGGCATTTTCTAATTATGCAACTTACATACGTTCTTGAGAATTTGTCATAGCTAAAGGTAACAAATGTAAAAATGGAATGACTTTGAGATGCTTATATATTAAAAACCTTACTCTATGTAATTATATCTTAAGATAACAATATAGTCTTATATAAAATATGAAGTATTCTAAGTATCATATATTGAATTTATAACCTCAATTCTTAAAGGTAGTTATAGTTATTCCATTATGGAATTTCCCACATCTCAATCTGTGGTTGCTTCTTTCTTCTTTCTCACCTTTCCTAAATAAAACTAACTCTCTCTCACACACAATTATAGTTATAGTTAGGGTAATTAAAAAAGAAATAGAATGAAACAAAGCAAAAAATTGGTGTAGCATTTCGACCACAAACCAAAAACTTTTCACTAATTAGGCTTGAATTTAGCTTTTCTCTTTAGTAATTATGTTTGCTAGTCTCAACAGTTTTTCAGCACCTAGAGATAACCTATGTTAAGTAGAGAAACCGCAGGGGTTACTTTCGAAAGGACAATATTACCTGAAAATCTGAAAGAAAATGTACCTACTCAAAACCCAAAACAACATGTGTGCCCTGGAAATTTCAATGCATAGTGCTGAATAAAATAAGACTATTCACACCTTGCAGAATAAAGAAAGACTGGTCAGAGGAAAAGTGAATAATGAAAACTTGTGAATAATGAAAAAGAAGAATAATGAATAAGAAAAAAGTGAATAATGAAAAAGAAGTTCAAAAAGTAAATCCAGGTCCTGCAGTGCAAAAAAAGAAGTCAGCGCTTGCCCACTCCAGCCACCCTCCATATTATTTTATGTCCAAAGGCTTCTCAGATAACATTTATCAGATATTTTGTTTTCTCTCCTTCACTTCATTTACCATTATTTCGTCTGAATGGTACTTATTGTAATTGAAAGGTATTTGTGGACAATCACTGTATCACTGTCTTCCCATTCATCATCGATTTGCTCGAGCGGGTGCTAGTAACATCTCCATATGTCCTGTCTCATGCAAGTAGAGCCCAAGGGCACCTGCTTGCTCCAGGAACATAAAGAGCCTCAAACCATTCCATCAGGTCATGGGAATGAGGTATAATTGTTACTGGTATCTGGCATATCAAATACTACACGGTAGCTTGCCAGGCTGGAAATCATCACTCTAAGCAAGAACTGAGTGTTAAAAGTAGGTAAAGGGATATACTTGATAGCATTTCAGTAACTGTGTTGCAAACCATAATGTCCAAACGGAGGGGGAAGTGCTTGCCATAGAGGCAGAAACCAGGATGTCAGCACCAGGGAAACTGCGACCACTGGTGGTGGGAAATGTACACTGGTGAAGGGGCGGTTGTTGGAACATTAAAAGAAGAATGTATTTATTGTAATATTATCCCTCTGCCACCTATATTAAGGGAATATATGAGAAGGAAACAAACTCAAGCTTTTATTTCAGAGTCTCTAGAAATGGGCAGCCTGTTTCTCCTTGCCAGTTGCTGCAAGCAGCTTCATTTTAGCTGTCCTCTTCTACATTTTAAACATTCCTGTTAATTCCCCATCCATAAGCCTGGGGAAGCTTACAGTTTTCAGGACTAGAAGTTCATCCACAGAGCTTAGGCTCACAAATATCTGGGCATATGCTGCAATGTATAACAGCAAGGTCTTAAATAAACCAACAGTCCCACCAGGCTTAGCGGTTATGTGATATATTAAACATTCAACACCACAAATAGGCCCTAAATTAACCAGAAAGTCCTGGGAACCAAATGGGAACCTGATACTTTGTTACCCAACACAGATACCCAGTTTTCCTATTTAAAAACAATCACAAAAGGAGCCATACTTATACCTATACTAATTCTTTTCCTTCTGGTAACATCCTTTCTCTTCTACTTTCTAAAGAACTTTTCTATTTTCTAACTCCTAGTTTGAGCATCTTTACTAATCAGCTCACTGGCAAGCTCATTGCCTTTCTCACTGGCTGCTTAAGCTTTGGTGCTTATGAAGGAATGCCAAAGGTTTTTTGAGTGACTTAAGAAACTACGATTTTTGTTAATTTTTGTTTTTCTTTTGATCATAAGTATGCCTGCTACCAAATGAATATGTCACTGGGTATAAATATCAGTGACATTTTAAATAATATAAATCAGCATTTATATTATTTAAAATATTGAAGAACCTGGGAATCATAAATGAACACAGAGACTATTCATCAGTGTTCATGCATCAGTCTTATGGAAAGATAATTGCATCTATCTTTTGTGATTGGAGTAAGCTTCTGAAATATTGCCAGGAGATGTTATTATGTATCATCATTTGCTGATGGAGGGAACTCTATAATGATCAAAGTTCCCAGATCAAAGATTACAGTGGAATTAGTACAACAATAAATAACTTTAGTTCTAATTTCTGCATATACCTGTGTACATCTCAGTTTTTTAATGTCCAAATGGTATAACATGAGTATCGAAATATAAATATTATTTCTGAGTCAGAAGGTTTAACGGACTGGTGTCCTTCAGAGATGTTTATAGCTCTCACACAGATTTAGGAGCACTCAAGATGGTGACTACTTTTTCATCCTAAGTAAATTTCCAGTGACATATTCATTTGGTAGCAGGCATGCTTATGATCAAAAGAAAAAAGAAAAATAACAAAAATTTTAGTTTCTTAAGTCACTCAAAAAAAAAACCTTTGGCATTCCTTCATAAGCACCAAAGCTTAAGCAGCCAGTGAGAAAGGCAATGAGCTCACCAGTGAGAAAGGACAGCCGGGGAGATTACATAGACAAGAATTCAACTGGACAATGTATTTAGATCAGTGAAATAGAACGGAAAAAGAAAAGATAACCTAGATGACAAGGAAACTGCTGAAAGTAGACCACAATGACAGAGACCTAACTGACAAAAGAAATGACAGGAAGGTCTGGACTGGTATAATGAGGAAAGATCAAAAACAAAAGAAAACAAAACGCAACAAAACAAAAAAAAAACAGCAGGTATGTCAAGAAGCTTCAAAGTGCCCTGCCACCATTATTGTCAACCAGGCAAGAAGACTGTGAGGCATTGTTTGGCTGTTCCAGACACAGCAGTTCCAATTTATTTGGGTGCTGAAGTCGGCAGAAATGTCTCTATATAACCTGGTAAATATTCAAGTGTTATTTAAGAGAGTTTTTACCCTCAAGACATTTTGTGGTCCCTGTGTTACTTTTACCAGACACTACACAGTGTCTTAGAAGTTGGCTGTTATCTGTCATAAGACTATGTGACTTTTTGGCACTAATCATCATAGAACAAGCAATAAATATCAAATAATAAATATCAAATAATAAATACAATGAAAACTGTTGCACAAGTTGTATTTTGAAGTTTTCAAATATGATTAATGAATAAATCACTATGCTAATTAACAAAAACTACCTTCTGTCACATTCTTATTTGCATTACATTTTTTGTGTGTTTACTTTATTGGTGACAACACCCAGTGGTGCTCCAGGTTTATTTCTCAGCGCTCTCCTCAAAAAATCTCTCCTGGAGGGTTTGGGGACCATGTGGAGTGCCAGGCATTGAAACCAGGCCAGCTGCATGCAAGGCAAGTACCTTACTCATTGTGCTATTGTCTGGATATAAAATAATTTCATAATGTTTTGTCCACTTTTTAAATTTTACAAATTTTATTTTGATATATTATTATAATGCCATTACTTTCATTAAAATATACTACCTTTAAACTTTGATTTATCATTGGTGTATTATATTTTCTTAGGATTTTATTAAAATCTGACATGATAATCTGATAATCCTGAACCAAATATTTGTCATATAACTCTATTTAACCCTTATCAGTTATCTTCACATTGTTCACTGATTTGCTCTAGCGGGCACCAGTAATGTCTCCATCCATCCCTGTCCTATGCAAGTGTAGCCCAAGGGCATCTGCTTGCTCCAGGAACACCAATTGTCTCAATCCATTCAGTTCAGGTTTTTCACAAAGAAGCATGACCATCACGTAGGTGGGTGGCCACTCGTTCTTTTGACATCCCGTGGAATCCAGTTGGAAATGCTAATAGTCCAGTGGTCATCCCTAAATTGCCCATTTGATTTTCCTCATCTTGACAAATGAGACAACGTCCATGATTCTTGATTGTCAACGGGGGTCAGAACTCCGATTCCTCTCACTTAAGTGAAGTGTGATACTCAAAGCATAACTCTTTCAATTCCTCTTTGGGATACCAAAAAAAAAATCCCTATAATTGTTAATATTCTCTATTCCATGGTCATTACTTACAAAACTCTCAAATATGTATTATTATATTAACAAATATCTAAAATTAGTTCCATTGATTTTGAGCACTTGTTTTTTTTAGTAGTCATCCATAATTTTTGAAGTATCAAGATCAGGCAAGTATCTAAATTCCCCAAGCACATAGTTCATTGAATTATCACAGAGGAAACACCAGGGTAAATGGCATACAATTAAGGGAAAGAAAACAGTGCTATCATTTAAGACTCTGAGCTCTCCATTATTTGGTCATCCTATCTTTGGTTCTTAATAAATACAGACACAACTTGGTCTCACAACATAGTTTTGTTTATTCTAGTTTAACAGATGTGAAATAATGTATTAATAGGTTAAGATTTCTACATAATGAAATTCAAATGAACAATAAATGGAATAAAATGCAAGACAAAGGGAAACCATGCATGTTCTACACGAAGAGTAAGTGGGTATCTTGTGAAGTAAAGTAAATCAGGAAAAGAAACATCCGATGGGCTTATGCATATGTGATATGTAATAAAAATGCAAACTAACGAAACTTCCATGACACCAAGATGGATTCTGATGATTGAGTTGAGGTCATCAATGAAGAAAAAAGAGGGAAGGGACTATTCTCTGGATAGTAAATGTAGAACATTTGGTAGTGACTTTGGTATGGTAACATTACGTATCCAAAATGTATTAACATCTGTACTCTTGTAAACCAATGAGACCTCAATTAAAAAAATATATAAAGAAATTAGGTAGGGACCAGTAATGCAGCTTAAGGTACAGAGCACATACCTAAAATGTTTGTAGTTCTGAGTTTGACCTCTTGTATTACATGGCCCCCAAGCACCACTGGGTATAACCTCGGTGGCTCTCATCTTATCATCAAGCACTAAGCACTCTATCATCAGAGCCAGGAATAGACTCTATTATAAGGAAATAAGAAATAGAACCTTAAAAAATACATGAGCTATTTAAGTAATTTCTTCAGGGTTTTTGCTAATTTTTTTAATGAGCACAAATTAGCGTCCTATACCTTAAGGATTTTTTGAGTTTCTATAAATCTAGCTACTAGCTTTGCTGGTATTTACTGATTTTGTTGGAAATATGTACTATAGTTAGTAAATTCTACTTTGGTTTATCAGTTTCAACTTTTTGTTGATTGAATGCTAAATTTTAATTTATAGATAAAATCATTTTTAGAAGTTTTTTTTTAAAAATATGGGCCAATAGAATATTTTTTATTTTAGAATCATTAAAACATAGGCCTCACTCATCTTTTAGTGACCTTTAGATTTTTCTTATCTAAATTAAATATGTTAGGGGCTGAAACAATATTCCAATGGATGGGTGTTTGCCCTACATGTGCTGACCCGAGTTTGATCCCCTGAATCCCTTATGATTTCCCAAGCACCACCAGAAATAAGTCCTGAGTGCAGAGCCAGGAGTAACCCCTGAGCATTTCTGGGTGTGACCCCCCCAAAATTAAATAAATATCTTAATAGACTTACTAATGAGCTTGAGAGATGCTATAGATTGTAAGACCCTGGCCTAGAATATAGCACATGTGATTTCACCAGGCACCATGAGGTGTGATCCTTGAGCTCAGACTCATGGTCAGCTCTCAGCACCACTGGGTGTGGCCCCAAACCAAAATACACAAATAAAAAATATGGAATTTGGGGAACATTTGATTTCTTTTATTACTTTTCTTTTTTTTTTCCTTTTTAAGATTGTGCCTGAACAGTGCTCAAAGGCCTAGAAACAATTTCCTGTGATGATTGGTCCAGTTGTGTGAGCTGATGCCTCAGAGCTTGGGCCCTAAGGATGTTAACAATCAGCAGGGGCTATACACAGTGGTGCTTAAAGGGGCTCAGACAAGTCAGAGGATAAAAATCAGAGACTCATCCATGCACGGCATCATTTGTGCTATCTCCACAGAAAAGCCACTATAAACTATAGCAACAATAACAGCAACATCGATAGAGTGTAAAGTGTCTGCATACCAAATTCATAAGAACGGTTTCTATATAATTCAGAATCCATTAGAGCTTCTTGTCTTTCTTACAGGTTTTATATTCACTGGGTTGGTTAAGAGAGAACAGAAGTCTTCTGGTAGAGAGTCCTGCTCTGTGGAACTATGGGCCTTTTAGTTGCGACATTATCCCCTTGATAAGGTATTAAGTCTTCAAAAGCAACAGTAAGTACCTTCTCTTTTAGAGCAGGGCCATTATTTGGTGATGCCATTGTTAGGATCAAAATAAATCTGTCGAAATGGAAGAAATCATACTTGCCACAAAGCAAATTGAAGGCCTTCTTTGAAATAAGTTGTAAAATAGTCAGTGAGGAGGGGTTTGATTTCCCCATCAGAAAGGTGATACACTTTAAATCACATTTCATTCTTAGACAAAAGTCAGAATGCCATTCTAAGCAACACTAAAACCCTTTCTGTTATTTTGATGGAAAGCCTTATGCAGCTTATAAATCAGATGTACACTTACTGCACTAAGGCAGACCATATACTCTTTTCATGTATCCAACGAGCAGAACAAGAAGAACAAAATGCATCAATCTTCAAGATCTATAGTGCAGTAAGGTGAATTGCCACTGACTCATTCTCCCACTCAGATTTTTCATCTCAGGAGCCAGGGCAGTAAGTCTGTAAAGAAAGCCTTATTCAGATTTTCTTTCTCTTATTCTATAGAAGTTATTTCTAACTTTTATCAGACATTTAATACTACTATCCTTGCTACACTATAACTACATCATATTTTATGCATCCCAACTACGTGGTAAATGTCCAAAAAGTTTGTGACCAAGGGAAATTTTAACAGATTCTTTTCTTATATCATGTCTAAAGTGTCAGATCCACAACTAGAGAGAATTTTAGTGTCAACTTTCTGGATACAAACTGGTGTACTGCAGTTGTTTTATGTTAAATTAAGTTATTCTTGGTATATCCCTTTCAATATAAAAAGACTCTTGTTTGAAGGCTGGATTGTTCAGCCTCACCAGCCTTAACCCTCTGTCTGACCTAAGGTGAAGGTAGCATATGGTTTATGACAGGACAAATAGTTAATGTTCTGTAATCCATAGTCTGGAAGGGAAGGAAAAGAGAAAGAGAGAGAAAGGGAAAGAAATAAAGAACCTGCCATGGAAGTGGGCTGGGGAGAGAGGGAGGGAACCGGGGATGTTGGTGATGGGAGATGGGCACTGGTGGAGGGACGGGTGCTGGAACACTGTATGACCGAAACCCAAACATGAACTTTTTAATTGTATATCTTTTTATTTGTATATCTCACGGTGGTATAATAAAATACTTAAAAAAATAATAATAAAAAATAAAAATAAATAAAATAAATAAAAAAATGTGGATGCTATACTCTGTTTTAAAAGCAGTAATAAGCTTCGGCTGAATCACTTATTTTCAGCCATTTCTTGTTTCAGTTGAGGAATATGGAATTAGAAAAAAGGAATTTTCATTGTTGTTAGTGGAAAGAAATATTAAATTCCAGAGCTATTTATAGACATTGTACCTAGCAATTTATCCTTGTTAAGTTCTTAAAAAATCTATAATATCAAGACTAAGGAAAGAGATTAAACTGGAAAAATTGGTCTCAGGCAGCCTCCATGGGGTGTGCGGCTGGCCAGGCTGGTGCCTGGGGTCGTGGTAGAGCCCCAGTTCTTGGCAGAAGGTGGAACTACAACCCCCAGAAGTCCGAGAGGAACCGGAAGTAAAAGGTCATTTTGAACTCTCACACCGACCTGACTCCGCCCCAGGCAACCTCCCTGGGGTGTGCCGGGCCCGGGCGGGTGCCTGGGGGTCGTGGTAGAGCCCCAGGTCTCAGCAGAAGGTGGAACTACAACCCACAGAAGTCCGAGCAGAACCGGAAGTAAACAGTCATTTTGAACTCTCACACCGGCCTGACTCCGCCTCAGGTAACTTCCCTGGGGTGTTTGGCTGGCCAGGTGGGCGGCCGCTAACGTGGCCACATATAAATAGAAAAACTAGGAAATTCAACATCAAGGGAAGGTAATACCCTCAAGACAAAAGAAACAGTACACCAGAGGAATCTATCCCTGAACACCACAACACCATGGAGAAACAACACAGATCCCCAGCTCGAAGAACAGATGAAGGAATGGACCCTGAAGACTCAAAAAAAGAATACAGATGTGCATGATCTCTCTGACAATGAAATTAGAGAAGAAATTGGTAAGATGTTTAAGGAGCTCAACGAAAAAAATTGAGCAGATGTCCAATAAAATACAGGAGAACATAAACGAAGCAGTTGAAAGGGCTGTCAATAAACTACGGGAGGAAAGGAGAGCAGAAATGAGAACTATGCAAAATAGAAATATCATCGCTTAAAAACTCAGTAGACGAAATGAAAAACACAATCGGGGCTCTCAACAGTAGGATGACAGCAGCGGAAGAGAGAATCAGTGAGACTGAAGATGACCTGCAGAAAGCACTCAGAGATCTACATAAGATGGAAAAAGACCAGAAAATGGATCAGCAACGAAACAGAGAACAATGGGATGAAGCCAGGCGGAACAACATAAGAATCATCGGAGTACCAGAGGGACAGGAAAGTAACCCCAAGGAAATTAAAACAGTTAAAAACATCCTGGCTGCAAAATTCCCGAGTTAAAGGACGAAGGCATCCAGATCCAAGAAGCCCGATGCGTACCAGCAAGAAGGGACCCCAATAGAAAGACCCCAAGACACATCCTAGTCAAAGTAATGGATGCCATAGACAGAGGCATAATTCTTCAGGCAGCAAGATCAAAGAAGGAAATTGTATACAAAGGAGCATCCATTCGACTTTCAGCAGATTTCTCAGAAGACACCCTCCAAGCCCGAAGGCAGTGGTGAGATATAGTAAAAAAAAACTTAATAAAATGAATGCCTCAGCAAGAATTCTTTTTCCGGCTAAACTCTCACTCAGATTTGAAGGACAGATATACAACTTCTTGGATAAACAACAGCTTAGGAACTTTGTAAAATCAAAATCAACCTTAAAAGAAGGACTGAAAGATCTACTATAAGACGAGACATAACCCAAAAAGAACAACCAACCTATTCAGAAAGATGGCACAAAATCCCATGACAATAATCTCTCTCAATGTCAATGGTCTAAATGCACCAGTTAAAAGACAGAGTGGCAAAATGGATCAAAAAATTGAATCCAACATTCTGCTGCCTTCAAGAAACACACCTGAAAAAAAAAAAACACACCTGAACAATCGGAGCAAAGACAGGCTGAAAATAAAAGGCTGGAAAACAATCCTTCATTCAAACAACCCATCCAAAAAGGCTGGGGTAGCCATACTGGTATCTGACAACATAGACTTCAGGCTGAAGAAGGTCAGAAGGGACAGCGAAGGTCACTCCTTAATAGTCAAGGGATGCATATATCAGGAAGAAATCACGCTATTAAACATATATGCACCCAACGAGGGGCCAGGAAAATACCTAAAACAACAACTAATAGACTGCAAAGAAGGCATTGACAGCATCACAATTGTAGTTGGAGACTCAATACTGCTCTATCAACCCTGGATAGATCAACAAGATTAAAACTTACCAAGGAAATACTGGCCCTAAAAGAAGAGATGGAAGAAAGAGGGCTGGTAGACATATACAGGGCATTTCATCCCCAAAAAGCTGAATACAGTTTCTTCTCCAGTGCACATGGAACATACTCCAAAATAGATCACATGCTGAGCCATAAATCATACCTCCATAAAATCAAGAAGATAGAAATTGTGCCAGCTATTTTTTCAGAACATGATGCACTGAAAATAGAAGTTAATTGTACACAAAAGCGGAGACCAATACCAAGTACCTGGAAACTAATCAGCTCACTGTTGAAGAAGCAGCAATCATAAAAGAAATCAAAGAGGAAATGTCGGGGCGCTCCGCCGGGGGTCCCCGACAGTGCCGGGAAGCGAAGTTCCCTTCTACCTCCGAAGCAGGCGAGGAATGGATGAACACTCAGGAGTCCGATGCGGTTTTAAAAGACTTTACTTATCACAGGTTCAGGCATACAAATCAGCAAAAGGAAAAACCCGATGCTTAGGATTCCAGGCTAGAACCCCAGCCACGTGTAGGCCAAGATGGCGACCACCACGTGTGAAACTTCCAAGGGGAATAAACGCTCACAAGGGCGAGATCCCACCGGGAAGAAGAAGCCTGAGAGAGCGGGAACCGGCTAGTTTTTACCCCCCGCAACTCAGACCTTCCTCCCATTGTTATGGGGAGCAGGGGAGGGTCCAATGCCCTCTGGTAGTCCCTCCCTGCATCTCACCTAGGGCCTTTACTGTGCTAATGTTTTGAGCCGGAATGCCTTTGAAATGTAGAGAAGGGGGTTTCTGAGATGGCAGGTCACTGTACCAAAGATCAACACCAATGCCAGTTAAATATTTCTCCAAGCCTTCACAAGTCTCCTCTACTTCATTGTAGTTTTATATTTTATCAGGGAGCCATGCTTGTTTGTTTGGAAGCAAACAGCATTTCTCTCTGGTCTAATTACTTAGGTGTCCTTACGTGGCCAGGCTAATATGCTGGTAAGATCTAGCTAGTCCCACGATGATTGTGATAGCATGGGAGAATATTTATACCAGCTAGTACAGCATACATGGTCGGATAAACTGCCACATTTAGACTACCCCCTTATCTACGGAGTGATTTGCGGGGAGGTAATCCAGAGCAAGATGCAGCGGCTCTTAGGAGTCCTGCAACAAGGAAATCCACAGATTCCTGGAAACAAATGAGACTGAAGACACGAATTACCAGAACTTGTGGGATACAGCGAAAGCAGTGTTAAGAGGCAAGTTCATAGCTCTTCAAGCATTCATCAGAAAAGAAGAAAAGGCCATCATAAACAGTCTGACTTCACAATTTAACATCTTAGAGAGTGAACAACAAAAGGAACCCAACCCAAGCAGAAAGAAAGAAATAATAAAACTTAGAGCAGAAATCAATGAGATGGAATGTCAAAAAACAATCCAGAAGATCAACAAAACCAAAAGCTGGTTCTTTGAAAAAAATAAACAAGTTGACAAACCACTTGCAAGACTTGTAAGAAAAGGAAAAGAGAGAACCCAAATAAATAGAATCAGAAATGAAAACGGGGACATCACAACAGAAACCACAGAAATTCAAAAGATCATCAGAGATTACTATGAGAGCCTGTACGCCTCGAGACAAGAGAACCTAGAAGAAATGGACAAATTCCTGAATTCCAATAGCTTCCCAAGTCTGCACAAGAAGATTTGGAATACCTCAACAAACCTATCTCCATCGAGGAAATAGAATCGGTAATCAAAAGTCTCCCCAAACACGAAAGCCCAGGTCCAGATGGATTCACCAGTGAATTCTAAAAAACCTTTAAAGAGGACCTACTCCCAATTCTTTTTTAAGCTCTTCCGGCAAATTGAAGAAACAGAAACACTCCCAAATAGCTTTTACGAGGCACATATCACCCTGCTATCCAAAGCAGACAAAAATGTGACAAAAAAGGAAAACTACAGACCAACCTCCCTGATGAATGCAGATGCTAAGATCTTCAACAAAATACTAGCAAATAGAATCCAAAGAGTCATCAAAAAGATTATACACCATGACCAAGTGGGATTCATCCCAGAAATGCAAGGATGGTTCAACATCCGCAAGTCAATCAACATAATACATCATATCAAAAAAAAAAAATAAAAACCATATGATCATATCAATAGATGCAGAGAAGGCATTTGACAAGATTCAACACCCGTTCATGATGAAAGCTCTCCGTAAAATGGGGATTGAAGGAACCTTCCTCAAGATAATCCAGGCCATCTACTACAAGCCCACAGCGAGCATCATTCTCAATGGGGGAAAAACTGAAAGCCTTCCCCTTAAGATCAGTGACAAGACAAGGCTGCCCACTCTCACCACTTCTATTCTATTGCCATAGCAATCAGGGAAGAAAAAAGACATTAAGGGCATCCAGATAGGAAGGGAAGAAGCCAAGTTGTCACTATTTGCAAATGACATGATATTATACCTGGAAAACCCAAAACTCTCTACCAAGAGGCTCCTAGGAATAATACATTCCTATAGCAGAGTAGCAGGGCACAGAATCAATACTGAAAAGTCAATGGCCTTCCTATATGCAAACAGCGAAAGAGAATAAAGGGACATTAAAAAAACTATCCCATTCACAATTGTGCCGCAGAAAATCAAATACCTAGGAATCAGTTTGACAAAGAATGTAAAGGATCTCTACAAAGAAAACTACAAAAATTACATCAGGAAATAAAAAGAAGACCTGAGGAAATGGAGACACATTCCCTGCTCATGGATCGGAATGATTAACATTATCAAAATGGTAATACTCCCTAGAGCTTTATACAGATTCAATGCAGTCCCTTTAAAGATACCCATGATGTTCTTCAAAGAAATTGAACAAACACTCCTGAAATTTGTATGGAATAATAAAACTCCACGAATAGCTAAAGCAATCCTTGTGAAAAGAAGATGGGAGGTATCATTTTCCCCAACCTCAAGCTCTACTACAGAGCAGTTGTAATTAAGACAGTGTGGTGTTTGTATAGAGACAGACCTATAGACCTATGGAATAGAACTGAGTATCCTGAAACACATTCTCAAATATACAACCACTTAATCTTCGATAAAGGAGCAAAACATATTAAGTGGAGCAAAGAAAGCCTCTTCAACAAATGGTGCTGGGAAAACTGGGCAGCTACATGTAAAAAATGAACTTAGACCTCCTTCTAATGCCATGCACAAAAGTCAGATCAAAATGGATTCTAGATCTCAACATCAAACATGAATCTATAAGGTACATCGAAGAAAACATAGGAGAAATGCTCTACGACATCGAAACGAAAAGTATCTTTAAAGATGACACACCACTGACCAAGCAAATGGAAGCAAAGATAAACAAATGGGATTATATAAAATTAAAAAGCTTCTGCACCTCAAAAGAAACAGTGCCCAAGATACAAAGACAATCCACAGAGTGGGAAAGGATATTCACCAAATACCCATCTGACAAGGGGTTAATATCCAGGATATATCAGGCACTGGTAGCACTCCCACAAGAAAAAAACAGCCAACCCCATCAAAAAAATGGGGACAAGAAATGAACAGAAGCTTCCAAAAAGAAGAAATTGAATGGCCAAAAGGCATATGAGAAAGTGTTCTTCATCTTTAATCATCAGGGAGATGCAAATCAAAACAACAATGAGGTACCATCTCACACCACAGAGACTGGCACACATCCAAAACAGCAAGAACAACTGGTGCTGGCGTGGATGTGGGGGAAAAGGGACTCTGATCCACTGTTGGTGGGAGTGCCGACTGGTCCAGCCCTTGTGGAAAACAATATGGGCATTCCTCCGAAAACTAGATATTGAGCTCCCATTTGATCCAGCAATAGCACTCCTGGGAGTATACCTGAGAGACCGAAAAACACATAGCAGAAACACTATCTGTACTTCTTTATTCATCTCTGCGCTATTCACTATAGCTAGAATCTGGAAACAACCTTAATGCCCGAGAACAGAGGACTGGCTAAAGAAACTGTGGTTCATCTACACTATGGAATACTACGCGGCTGTCAGTAAAGATGAAATTATGAAATTTACCTGCAAACTGATGGACATGGAGACTATCATGCTCAGTGAAATTAGTCAGAAGGAAAAGGACAGATATAGAATGACTGCATTCATTAATAGGACATAAATAGATACCAGTGTTTTGCTAAATGTGGAAATGATAATGGCAGATTAAAACTCACCATTGAATATACACAAAGAGACTTAAGTGATAAACTCTAAATTCTGCAGGGCTAACCACAATGTGTAAAATAAGAGGGAGAGAGATGCAGAGACAGAGAGAGAGACAGAGAGAGAAAGAGAGGAAACTGGGGTACCTGCTATTAAGGCAGCATGGGGATGGGCGGAGGGGGTGGGGTACATTGGTGGTGGAAATGGGGCACTGGTCGAGGGATGGGTGCTGGTATACTGTATTACCAAGAACCAATTATGAACACCTTTGTAATTGTATGTTTCACGGTGGTATAATAAAAAATTTAAAAAAAAAAATAAACTGGAAAAATTTGGAATAACAAATGAATTTCAATTTTACTTTTGAATATTGACATCAGTATCAACAGAAAAAAGTTAGTATTTTTTAAGTTATTACCGTATATTTATATAATAATAAATATCTTTATAGTTATATAAGATATATTTATATAATAATATACCTCTAATATGCCTCTAATATATATATATATATATGTATATATAATTCATATCACTAACTATACCTGCTGCACAGTTCCAGAAAGTATAAAACCACCACCAAATGGTCTGTGACATTACTCACAGGCTGGTTAGGATTATGTGAGTCGGGTGAGTCTGACCCTGGGCGGTGTACGGATGAACACAGAGGGATGTGCCGTTGGTGGTTCATTAAAGCTGGGTCGAGCCTTGTTGAACCCTGAGTCCCACCAGGTGGCTCTGAGAGCCTCTCAGCAGCAGCACGACCACCAGGGCGGTGGAGCACCACCATCCTGGGCCAGCCACGAAACAGCTGGGCCCCACCACCGTGCCTGATATCACTGTGAATGGACTCTTGCTTCATAGTCTCTGTCTGGAGGATCCCACCTACAAAAAGCATAAAGAAAACAGCAATAAGAAGTAATTCAGTTGATCTCCTATTCTCTTTTGCTAGTTCATTATTTTCACATAGAAACTAAAACTGTATTTTTGTTGTTTTATTTTTTGTATACGCTGCCATTTTACTGTGTTCATTTATCATTCCCTTTGTTTTACTGTCGTTTGCTATTGTTTTGGGGGCCACATCTGGCAGTGCTCAGAACTCTTTCTCAGGGATCACTGAAGGTCTGGGGGTGGAATTTGGATCAATCATGTGCAAGACAGTATTTCTCATGTTTCTTAGATTTCTTAACCTTCAATCATGGAGCTTGTCAAACAGATGAGTCAGGGCCATTTAGAAGTGAAGCAGCAGGCCCAAGAGAACGGACAGCACACAGGCACTTGTGTTACATGTGGCCAGGCAGTGATAATCCCTGAGCAAAAGGCCAGGAGTTATTCCTAAGACTGGCAAGTACAACCCAGTAAAAACACAATAAAACCATAAAAAACCACAAAAACTTTAAACACAGCACCATTCTACAAAATATTCTAAATAACTATATACAGTTTCCAGGCTAATGCAACTTTTCTGCTTATTATTCTACCATATTTATCAATGTATTTGTTTGCATATCAAAATTTAGTTTATTATATCCAATATTTCTGGAAGTTATTCTATTTTATATTCACCTCTTAATTCTGCTACATCTTTTTCACAATTTTCTGAGTGTCACATCTTCAATTTTAGCTTTTCTATTACTTTCTTTATATAATAGATTTAATAGCATAGCTTTAGGTGTACAATGCTACTGCACCATACCTACCACTAAAATACAAATTTTTTCTCTACCACTAACCTTATTTTCCTACTAGTTCACTCATTCTAACCCACCATCTACCCACTTTGTGACATAACTTCTGTTGTTAAAGTATAGTAATTTGATTTGATTGGACAATGTCAATTATTCTACTTTTAAAAAATAATACGTCAGATAAATCATCTAACACTTCTCCTTTTGATATATTTCATATAACATTTAATATGACACCTTCTAATGATGCAACATTGTAGTGAGTGAAATGCAAGATTTTTTCTTATATGTTACTTGCATTCGATTATATATATAATACACACACTCATACACACTACAATTCTTTAATTTTTATTATTTACCTCTCTGTTATTTAGACACTTTGTTCCAGAACTTGGCTCTTCTAAGGAATACATACATATTAATAAATATATGTACACTATGAACATTTCACACACATGGATGTGCATGTACATATACATTTTAATTTATATACAGTCTCCACCCCTTTAAAAATTGCCATGCAAATGTCTCTTCAAAGGATTTCAATATGTAGATTCATAAATTGTGGCCATCTTTAGTCTCCCATCATGGGTTACTTAGAGGAACTATTAGCAATTTGTCCTAGCAACTTGATAACTGAAGTCTTCTTTAAAGAATAAGAAGATTTTTATTTATTGGAAACAATTCAAGGCATAAAAAATTTAGTTGCCTACCCATAATTTTATTGCTCTGCAATTTGGTGGCATATTTAACAACCTGTACCCTTGGGCCTTGTATTCTCTAGATGTTACTAACCTGCAATAAATTGTGTTCATTAATACCCTAATGCTTCAGTTAATTGAATTTCAGTACTAGTCAAGTTCCACCAAGGTCATTTCAATCCAGTTTCTATTTTAACAGGAATCTCTTTGCATCTAGAAACACCAGCAGTTTAGAGGTTTATTTTTTAAGTTTGTTTATTTTCATCTTGTTCACTCCTTACACCTTAGAAAATGGAAATACATATCAAACCTTACATTTATGAATTAGAAAGTCTTACCTAGTAAATGACTTATTGATGCTGGAGTGATTAACCTTTCATTAAAACTTGATATAAAATTCTCTCCTCCATATATCTAAGTTTATTACTTAGGTCTCAGTGGGAAATACATCAAACAGTACAGTTTGATTTTTTTAAAAACTCTTTTGCAATTAAGAGACTCATAAAACCCAGATTTTCTAATTTCCCCTTAGCTCTGACTGCTCTCCTTTATTCTTTTGGCTTAATTTGGAAACTTTCAATAAATATACGCACCATTTCTCAAAATGTGTGCTATTATTTAACTTTGGAATTCACATTAAAATTACCTAAGGAATGTTCTGCAATTCCCTGAAATATTTAAATAAAAATGCATGCAACAGTGTATTTTAGTAGAAAATTTATGCTTTGAACCCATGTAATATGTAACTTTGTATATCTCTTACCTCAGTGACATGTTTGAAGCACGTTACATAAGAGACACCTTTTGCTTAAGACGCAGCAGCTTGAATAAAGAATCCACAATTTTGACAACTAGGAGAAATTATGGGCCTCTAACCTGTGAAGCTTTTCAAAGTCCCTGTCCGATTTATTCCTTCAGATTCGCAGTACTGATATTCTGTGATCACAAACAGCTGTCATCAGTGTTCACCTTTTACCTTGTCTGTTGCTTTGACTCGCCTTTGATAAAGTTCACATTTTCATGTGTCTAAAGACCAGCAAATTTCCCAACTAATGTTTCATAGGCTAAAGATATTATAAACTTCTTGGGAATCTTACTGTTTTTCTCTCATAGTGGTTCCAATGCAGTTCTGTTGAGAACTAACAATATCCCCTACTTAAGCATGATTAGGACAATACCAGATATCTATCATTAGTATGAAGACAATACCCTTCCCTCTATTCTGATATGCTATAGTACTAAAACGTGTTGTTTCCACACGTAGCAGCTCGCCTCTGCCTGGAAAAGGTAACAATGAGGTTAAACACATTTCATTTTCATTGTTGTGCAAAGTGCAGTTGCAGTCAGGAAGGAACTGAGTCAAACGTTATTAAGATAAGTTGCAATTGCCTCTTATACATACACAATACCACTTGGAATTGGACTATTTTGTACAACATATATTAGGTAAAGCAATTCATTTTCTGTAGCTGATGGTAAATTTTTTAGCCTGGCATGCACCATGCGAAGGGTGTAATAAGAATTTGAAACAGGCGTCAAGATTCTAAGACTTGATACAAAGACTAGGTTGGAAGATAAATATATACAAAGAGTTGTTTGCTTAAATGAATACATATGCATAGAAATATGCATATGTTTGATATGTCTTTAAAATGAGCTTGGCCACACATGATTTTCCTATTGATGAGGCTGATGAAGATATTTATTAGTAATCAGTAGGTATATGTCATGCTATGATTTTGCAAGTAAAATTTTATCTTTACTAAGGAAAAGTGAAACAGAAAGAATTTATATAAATCAAAAAGTTTTAAAGGTAATTTTGAAAAGAAAGACTTATTGAAAATTTTTTTATTTAAAAAAATTTTCTGGCACCTCATTAATTGTCCTCCCCCAATTTTTCCAAATATATTCAAATTTCGTCTTTCATCTTTTCGGTGATAAGTTAAAAAAAAAACAACTGCCAAAAGAAAAGTAGAAAAGAAAAGAAAGGATGGTTTGTTGGAGAAATAATACAGAGGGGAGGTTGTGGCCAACATAGGTTAGATTTCATCACCAGGTATGGTCCTGTGAGCACTACGGTATTGATCCTGATTGCAGTCAGCCTGAATAAGTCCAAGCACTGCAGAATGTGACCTTAGACAAAAATAAGAAAGAAAATAAAGATAGTTCAACCCCCTTAAAAATAGTTCTATTTTGAGGATCAGCTATAGATTCATGTGCACAGACTTTGTTCTCTCTCCATCTGATGCATATTCAATTTTATAGTGTCAGTGACTATGACAACATTCATCCAAGCATTGGATTTTCAAATCCAAGAACAAAACATCAAGAAGAATAGTTAATACAGACACTATGCAACAAAATACATATACATTGAGTTATTTTTACTTATTAATGTTAACAAAACTAGTTGGAAAGTTGTTTTCATCATTTTTACTTTTCAGATAGTAATATAGATAAAATGGCTCAAACAGAACTAATATGTGTTCAGCCCAGGATTCACATGCAAGCTTTCCGATTCAATGACACTGTATACAGCCATAAATGTATATATCATTGCAGATTTTAAATGTATGTTATAGAGTTGAAAGTTTCTAACTAACTATTCCTTTTTACTAAAGTTATAAATCAATTGAGGAGTAAACAGATCACTTGTCACTAGTCTTCCCGTTTTCATCGATTTGCTCAAGTGGGTGTCATACATCCTGTGCTAGTGTAGCTCAAGGGCAGCTGCTCATTCCAGGAACACAAGAGCCTTTGACCATTCCTTAAGGTCATGGGAATGAGGTTTATAAATGTTACTGGTTTTTGGCATATCAAATACAACATGGGTAGTTTGCAGGGCTATGTCGTGTGGGTGGTATACTCTCAGTAGTAGGCTCTCATCTTGTGCATTTACTTGTGCAACGGGTCAGATCGACTTTTCTCTTGGGTGGAGCTCTGATGTGGAGTCTAGACGTTGAAAATGGTGGCCCTCATGGTGTCAGGGTTCCTCTGGCTTCTTGTGAAGCTCTGTTGGATGGTGGGCCTGGGCTAGAACTTCGCCTTCCCTCCCGGTCACCTCATGATCAGCTGAGCACAGGGAGAGCACTAAAACATTTTGTTCTTTGGAAAGATACATTGAAGAATATTAACCCGATACAAAAATATAAATTACAGTCTTATTTCTTTATTCCTGGGATGAGTTTCAATGATGAACTAATTTTTTTTTTATGTAGAGCAAGGGTTTAATGGACTACTTATATTCGCTATACTGCTTTTATGATTATTATTGTTATTCTTTATCTGGAAATTTTATTGGTTGTTACATATTCTTTATTATAAAATCATGAAGATATTAATTTAAACTTTCATTCATTAAATATGCTAGATACTATGCAAGTTTAAATTTTAAGCACTAGCATTCCTCTCTTTTGTCATTATTATGTTATCATTAATATTATTATTAGTATATTGAATAATTTATGATACTACTTTCTGAGGGTTAGCCACATGGGATAGTTAATTAGATCCTAATCTTTATTTATTAATACTGTAGTCTAAATAAGCCTTTTAATCAAGGGGCATTTGAAAACCTTATTTTATATAAAAGTTCAGCAATAGATTATAATGAAACTTGGTACCAAGGGATTGAAGAGACAGTTCAAAGGGTTGAGCTCATGATTTTTATGCAGGAGGCCCAGATTCAATCCCTGGTATCACATCATGCAAGAAAAATCTTTGAAAGTGACGCTGAGTACACAGCTGGGAATAAAACCAGTCACTGAAAAATATAGCTCAAAATCAAACAAATAACTGGTAACAAGTACCGGTAGTTTCATTAAAAATATATAAATTATATCATACTGATTTAGAGCTCAAATGATGAGAAGAGAAAAACAATCTTGTAGTATTTCATTCTCATGTACCAGATACGTCATCACATGAATTGACAAAATATCTATATGCCCTTGGTGTCCCTAAATTGGGAGGATCAATCAGTCGCTCTAAATTATAATTGGTACATTGGCCATATTAATAGTAAAGGGTGTATGTATTTGCTTTGCTCATTACCAACAAGGATTTGATCCCCTCAAGAGTCAATCATGAATGTTGACACCAGAGGAAACCCTGAATATTTTCAGGCACTGCCACCCAATGCCATCACCCCAAGAAACAATTATTACTGGTATGAAATAGTCCGGACTGTTTTGAATAGTGTTTTAAGAAAAGAAATATGATCACAATTTACACATTGGAAATGAAATCCATGAAGATGAAAGAATAAAAGAAAAACATGGAATTGTTTGCAGATTCCAAATATAAATTCTGAGTGTGGAAGAAAATAATCAATGCTAAGGACAACAAATTGAAAAAAAATGGGTAACTGATTAACAAAAGAGTACCTGAGCCTTAGTAATGAAAAAAATAAACCAGCAGAGCTTTAAAGCCAGCTACCTGGCATAGAACAAGTTCTCAAATATATAGGTTCCCCTTTGCTTCAATAAAAATTTTCACAAACGTTACTTTAAATTAATACTTTATCCACAGTTAGTAGTAATTATTCCTATATTAATACTATGATTAAGACAACACTATCACACTGCTATTCATGATATTGTAAAAGATTTTAAGTGAAAAGGCTAGTTCTTTAGCAAAAATTCATTCAGCAATGATCACATTCAATAAAGATATCATACTCTGATTAAATAAACTATTTCTTTAGAGTAGGATATATTATTATTACCATTATTATTGGTAATAATTGTAATTATTATTATCAGTACCTATTATTACCAGTATTTGAATTTTTTGCTACAACTAACATCAGGGAAATCCAAACACTAAAGGCAGTTAAATAAAGAAAATTTTAAAACTTGGAACCCAAAGGTCAACCATATATTGATGATTGGAAACTAGACTTCTTTTTTTTTTGCTTTTTGGGTCACACCTGTCAATGCTCAGGGGTTGCTCCTGGCTCTTCCTTTAGGAATTACTCCTGGAGGTGCACAGGGGACCATATGGGGTGCCGGGAATCAAACCCGAGTCTGCTGCATGTAAGGCAAGCGCCCTACCCATTGGACTATCACTTCAGCCCCTAGAAACTAGACTTTAACTTGTTAAGACAATATGTTGGTTTACGCTGTGCTTCTGAAAGAAGTAGGATAAATATATACATAGAGCTATAAACAAAATTTTTCAATAAAAATGTCTTTATGTCTGGAAAAAACATTGTCTTGATAAATAATCTATACTATTAATTGTTGCAGAGAACTTTGTGATGCTAAGGAACTTAATCCTCATCTAAAACAGAAATACAGGTTCTCAAGCATGCATCAGAACAATCTGAGAGTCAGCACATCCTAAAGGGATGTTACCCAGCATCCATTATTGCCACAAAGGAACATACCAGCAAGAACTCAAAGTAGCCGCAGTTGACACTTGAGAAAGATATTAGGAAATAGAAACTAGACCTCGGTGAAGGGAATGACCAAAGACGACACAACTGACATTCCTATACTCTGTTTGCATTGCAGCTGTTGGCACCTTATCTTAATATTGGCAGTGGTTTAAGGAAAAAATTGCCAAAGATTTTATATATAGCAAAGGATAACAAGATAATTTATGGGGAATGATATTCTAGTTAATTCACTAGTCTAGGCAAAATGAATAAATCTGTCTAAATGAAACAAAATAGAAACATCCAAAAATTTAACTAATAATGAAAATTTGAATATGACAATACATATTAAATAAAAGAAACTATGACCACAAGACTCAGGAATTATCCCTGGAAATTTTCAAGTAACCTATGGACCACCGGAAGAAACAGTGTTTCTCAGAACCAGAAGTACATGAATCAATTGGTCTGGGACCCCCCAGGATTACAACTAATTAAGTGCGGAAGATCATGTGATGCTGAAAATAAAATTAGAGTCAAATGCATGTCTTAAAGAAAGCACACCCTTGGGGCCGGAGGCGATAGCCCAGCGGGTAGGGCATTTGCCTTGCGCGGCTGGGCCATCCTGGCCCAGTTCAATCCCCGGCATCCCATATGGTCCCCTGAGCACCCCCAGGAGTAATTCCTGAGTGCAGAGCCAGGAAAAACCCCTGAGCATCGCCGGGTGTGACCCAAAAAAGAAAAAAAAAGCACACCCAAATCAAAAGATGGAAGTTCAAACATTATATTTATATTAGAATAGATCAAATTTAAACACTTAAACAAAGTGGCAAAACATGTAAGATGTTTACCTGAGAGAACCTTATGGATTTATACATATAAGACATGTCCAAGGAAGATAAAACTAATTTTGGTGATAGAAAGTAATCAACAATAGACTAATTCCCTGATTGGGATAGCTATTAAATGAATAAATTACATTCTCGAGCAGCATTATTCAACTTGGAGACTAGGGTAGAAATGATGTGTTTTTTAAAAAAGTGAATATATATAAAATATTTTCTAGTTTACAAAACTAGAAGTTGCAGAATTTTTAGGTAGGTTTCTCTAAAATTAAGGGATATGAATAACGCCATACAAAAATGATAATTGAAAGTATTTTGGAGAAACAAGCACCTAGGTTTAAAAGGAGTGAAAAATTAAAACATTTCAACTTAGGCTTCAGGAAAGGCAGAAATATTAAGAACTAGTCAAAAATGTTTGTAGTTTATAAAGCTTCCATTGTTTGAAGCATAAAATGAGTGGGGAAAAGAACATAACTGCAGAGAGCGCTGCTGAATAACTTTTAAAGAGAGAAATAAATAGCTCCTCAGTTATTGAAGTAGCACAAACAGTTTGAGCACCAATAAGTATTGCAGAAAAAGGAAATCAAGATTTTCATATGTATGCTTGTCAAAGGAAATGTTTTTCTGGTGCAGACACTGAGAAAATGTAGACTACTTTAAGAGAAATTTGTAAGACAGATAAAAACACAGATTAGTTCTTTTTCAAAACAGGTTCACAAATTTCTTTTTAAAAGTAACAAAATCATCAATAACCGTGATCACTTGATCATTTGACTTTCCATAGATAATTGATTACTTGAGCGTGCACCAGTAATATGTCCTGTCACATGCGAGATAGCCCAAGGTCATGTGCCCACTCCAAGAACATAAAGAGCCTCAAACCATTCCATCAGTTCATGGGAATGAGGTCTATAATTGTTACTGGTATTTAGCATGTCAAATATGACACGGGTAGCTTGCCAGGCTTGCCGTGCAGGTTTGATAATCTTGTAGTCACCTCAAAACTCGAGCATTTATTGATGAACCGCTTGCAGCCGCATGAGCCGGGCTGTGATCAGCTCTTCTGCTGGGTGGAGATCTGACGAGAGGGGAGTCCAGATGTGGAAAATGGCGGCCCTCATGGTGTGGGGGTTCTTCTAGCTTCTTGCAAGGCTCTGCTGGGGTGGCAGACCAGGGCTAGAACCTGCCATCCCTCCCGGATGCCTCGTGATCAGCTGGGCACAGGGAGAGCAAGTAACAGCTCTGCCTCGTGTGTGTGAGTCTCTGGAGCAGCATACCTGGGCCAGGCTTGGAAAAACTGCTGTAGGGTGGGTTGGTGACAAGCCGGGCTTGGATCAGCTCTTCTGCTGGGTGGAGTTCTGACAAGACAGGAGTCGAATGTGGAAAATGGCGGCCCTCATGGTGTGTGTGTGGGGGATTCCTCTGGCTTCTTGCGAGGCTCTGCTGGGGTGGTGGGCCAGGGCCAGAACCCGCCATCCCTCCCGGACATGATACATGTCAAAAATACATGGCATCAATAACCATGATACATGGCAAATATTATTTAGCGCTCCTTGTGCACAGAGAAATACAGAAAAAAAATAGAATGTTAGGATAAAACTTTTCCTGATTAAAAAGTAGGCAAGTTTTTCATAGTCAATTTTAATCTATGGCCCTATATAGTACATGGATTCTGGTTAGCAATAACTTAATAGACAACAGGAAGCTGAAATTTAAGGAGATTTATATATTTTTAAATATATAATACCAAGATGGAATATGCCGCTACATCCATGCTTTTCCTTCTTCCTTCCATCCTTCTTTCCTCCCTTTCTTCTCCCTTTTTTCTTCCTTCCTTCCTTCCTTCCTTCCTTCCTTCCTTCCTTCCTTCCTTCCTTCCTTCCTTCCTTCCTTCCTTCCTTCCTTCCTTCCTTCCTTCCTTCCTTCCTTCCTTCCTTCCTTCTTCCCTCCCTTTTTTCGTTCCTTCCCTCCCTCTTACCTTCCTCTTTTTCCCGTTTCTCTATACACTGGTTTTATTTAGGTAATAACTGTTTCTCGCATTTAAATTTAAGTAGTATTTCAATAAATCAATCCACTATAAACTGCAAAAACCCATATACACTTAGAATAGTTTTGTCAGTCACTATAAAGGAGAGGAAAAGCAATTTTGATAATTTGGGGAATACTCAGCTGTTTTCATTACAGCACTCCTGACTCCACAGATAACTCATAATTCTTGAATCAACCTCATGACAAACATGTCAGCCAGCGCACAGTCATTTTTAAATCTTCACTCAATCTTCATTCATTTCTGATTTATCAATGGACTGGGTGTCTAGTCATGATAATCGTTGAAGCTATTCATAGACAATATGCTCTCCCTCCCTTATACACATAAGATTTGAAGCAATCATACCATTTGTCAGTCTGGCTATACTCGTTACCTCTTCCTCAAAGCATCCAACTGAGTGTTGACTTCAACAGATCACATGCTGGCAGCAGCCCTGCATTGTGCATTTCTCAGTACTACACATGCCTTCTCCATGACGCGGCTCTTCCACTCCCTTCTCCCCCCCATACATCCACAAGAGCTCCAGTTACTGGAACCAGTGCGGGTCCAATACATCAACATCAGGACTCAGATGCATTGCTCTTAATCTTTTGCCAGATTTTCAAAGGTTTGTCCATTCAATTCCAACTGGCCCTATATCATGCATGAAAAAATTACTGTAGACATTAGCTTTGAGAGCTGATGGAAAGCAAATATCCAAAGACTTTTGAGTTGCAGCTCAAATTGAGTCTTTTCAGTTGACCAACTTGCTATACAGAAGCTGGGCCATGTTTCACTCACTTTCTCTTCAGCCACAGGAGATGGGGGCTCCTATGAAGGCATGGAGTGGAAGGACTCATACACCACAAATGCTCAGATGTCCAATGAAGGAAGTGACAGGAGAGGGAGCTCCTCAGAGACAGAGTGGCAATAAGGGATGACAGGTGACAGAGACGCCTCTGCACATGTGGCCTGAAGCCTAAAATGAACTCAGCTCTCTTTGTTGTCACTTTTTTGTTTGTTTAGGGACAACACAGGGCAGTGCTCAGTGCTTACTCCTAGCTCTACACTTAGGGATAACTTCTAGAGGGTTCAGGGGATCAAATAGGCTGCTGTAATTGAATTTAGATGAGTTGCATGCAAAGTAGGTGCCCTATACCCTGCACTAACTCAGATCCTTAGTTGCCATTTTTATGGCTGGAGTCTTTAACAAGATAACATATATTTGGAATTAAGATTTTAAAAAATTCTCAAGGTTTTCTCAAATATTTCTGATTTTTGTCCTTGATTATAGCACTAAAATTATTGTAGCTTTACGTTCCTGGAGCAAGCGGATGCCTTTGGGTTCTACTAGCATGACAGGACATATGGAGATATTACTGGTGCCTGCTCTAGCAAATAGATGATAAACAGGAAGATAGTGATAGTGATAGTGACCCTAAAAATTATGGTATGTCTCTCCACTGCTTTAGAATCATCACCTCTCTTTTCCATTTGCTATTTTTGACCTGCATGTTCAAGGTATGTACAGGGTCATAGTCTAGTGATCATGGAATCAACTCCTGCACAGCTCCAGGTTAGACATAGCTGGGTTGTTAATTAAAATATTATAGTCACATATCATTTAGGGGCAGTATGTCTTTTTCTGAGCACACAGCAACTATAGAGAAGAACAAAAAGTCTGTTTACTTGTGTTGGTCTTCCTGTATTTCTCCCTACTCCAACTGTGCCTCAGAATTCATTAGTAATCTTTATATGGTATGCCATATGACTATATATCTGTATATATATATAAATTTATAAATATATGAACATCTATCAAATTATAATTAAAATATCTTGTAACACTATATTTAGGTACTGCTATAAAGAAAAAAATTTTATTAAGTACTGTCCTTGATCACTTGATCACTTGACATCCTATTATTTTTCAATTTGCTTGAGCGGGCACCAGTAACATTTCCATTTGTTCCTGTCATGTGCCAGTGTAAGCGAAGTTTTTAAGCATAACAGTACTTAGTGCTACACTAAGTAGTGCTACACTAATTACTGTTATGCTTATAAATTTTCACCTACTTTGTAAAAGAACTTAATGTAATCCTTTTGATCAATGTACTTTAAGTATGTACACAACTCGTGTGTAGCAGTTTCATTACTGTGTGCCCTTTCCAAAAAAATGAATAAAGGTGTACAGTAAGGCATATTTAAAAATACTCAGAGCATGCTGTTTATAATCCCCTAAACTAAAAAATCACCATGTATGTGTGTATCAATAACAAAAGGCCAAGATCTGTTATACATTATGTAATATGTGAAGAAATGCCCTAGAACTTCATTACCAACATATAACAAAAAGTTAAACATAATGTAAGGTAAAAGAAGTAATCATGAAATATTACTACCATATATCTATTTAGGTATCATTACACTAAAATAGAATATTTAGAGATAAGCTGAGACAGATACAAATGATACAACTGACTCAACGTGTAAAGAAATCATCAAAAATGATAAGATCATTTCTTGGTACAAATAAATAAGATGGGACATATAAGTTGTTTCCAGAATCTGGTAATAGTTCATTCTTCAATTATTTTATGACACAGAAGTTGTTTCTTCATAATTGTAAGCTAGACTATTTTTTATTTAACATTTAATCAAAGAGTCATGATTTACAACGTTGTTAATAGATGAGTCTTAGGCATATAGTATCCCAACATGAGTACCACCATCAGCTTTTATTTCTCTACACCAGGCTCCTGTTCTCTTTCTGCACCCTCCTCCTACCTTCACCAACCTGAAATCTGTCTTCTCATGTATGTTTCAAATTTCTGTGGTTGTAGTTTAGGTCTCCTAATTTGTGTTGTTGAGTTTGTGCTTTGGTTTTATAGTTACACCACTCACCCTCATCACTTTATATCTTGACCTCTGTTTTCCATTTTTTACATCACTTTCTCATCTTTTACCCCTCCTCCCCTGCTGCTCCCAGGATTTCTTTACTTCTCTGTCCTTCTTTCTGTACATTGGGTCAACGGTAATTGATGTAGCCCTGTTCAACGGTAATTGATTTCCTCTTCCAGCTAGCCTATATATCAGAGGTGATATATTCTATATACCAGAGTGAGATCATCCTGTGTTTGCCCTTCTTCTGGTTTATTTCACTCAGCATGTTATCTTCTAATTCCAACCAGTTTTATATTATATTTATATGTCTAAGAGTTTACAATAAAAATAAAGCAAGGAAATACTACTGAAAATTGGAGATCCAATTTTAACTTGATAATGGCTTTGTAGTGTTTAAATACTGTCTTGCACTTTAGTACCTAGAAGAATTTAACTAAACTGTAAGGTAGATTTAATTATTTTCTGTTTTACTCCTTTTCACAGATGACGTATTCACATTTATAGTCATTTCCGATGGTCATATTATAGACAACTGAGAATTGAGCTCTAGTTTATCATCCAACAAAGTACCTAAATCACTTGGTCAGGTGAAAGAGGTAAATATACTCAGTAATTGAACTGAAGACATTTCATGAATGGACAGTCACTCCTTGAGAGACAATTTTTTACCTCGACTTTAGTTATTTGTTTCTCTCTAGAGTGTTTGTGTGAGAGATGAGGGTGGGTAAGAAAGGTAGAGAAATAAAAGGTATAGCAAGAAGCAAAAATCAAAAATTGATAGTTAAGAAATTTGAAATGTTGTTTCAATGTATTTGAATATTTAAATAGTGTAATAGAGTGTAGGTGATAGGTACATGTGGAAGGAATTAGAAAAGCTGCAATCCAAAAATTTATGCATTCTTGGAAACCAGAGTTTACTCAATTAAAAATTAAATAAAACTTTTATTCATAATTCCATTTTACAAATTTATAAATAAAGTCCTATAAAATTTATAAACTTTGTTTGAATTTTAGCAAGCATTTTGCAATAGGGCCCTGGGGAGAAAAAAGCAGAATATTGAATTTGTTAAATCATTTTTAAGCAATTTGGGAGAATTAATTTTCATACAAGCAATGTTATAATTGCCTAATTTATATTTTATTAGAACAATTATCAATATAATTTTCAGACAGATAAGTGTTTTTCCTCAATTATTCAAAATAATGAGGTTCTATTCTATGTTTACAACTAATCTTCAAAAGAAATTTGTGAATTGCTTTGTCTTAAAATGGCTTTTTTATGTCCTTTAGATAAAAGTATACTTCGAAATCATTCAAAGATGAAGAAGTAAATTATCTCCTTTATTTCACAGCAGGTGACTAGTTTTCACTGATCCAGAATGATGATTTCTAGAGAATTGAACACTCTCATTTACCAGAGTTATCTAGGCACTTTCCTTCTCCTTAGACACTTAGACACGGTTTAGAGCACAAGCACCCTCCTTCCACATCCTGACTCCTGAAAATGGGCTACTATTTTGTATACTCACCAATGATCAGTTGCGGTTGCTATTACTCCACAATCTTGCCACTATTTGTTATGACTATTTCAGATTATGACTCATCTAATAGATGTGTAGTAGAATCTCATTGTTGTCATATTTCTATTGTTCTGATGACATGATGTTGTGGAATACTATATATATAGTATTATATATACATATACTTATATGTATATATATGAATATGTTATATATAAAACATATGTTTATATATTTTTGTTCTTATCTTCCTTTTTTTTTTGCTTTTTTTGGGTCACACCTGGCAATGCTCAGGGTTTTCTCTTGGTTCTGCACTCAGGAATTACTCCTGGCGGTGCTCAGGGGACCATATGGGATACCATAGATCGAACCCGGGCCAGCACAGGCCAGCCGCGTGCAAGACAAACGCCCTACCCGCTGGACTATCGCTCTGGCCCCTGTTCTTATCTTTTTGTGGATTCTAAATGATTATATTTGTTTTCAGTTATCTTCAGTTGAGGCATTTATTGTAATTTCTAAAATATCTATTTTTTAGGATTTTTTGATTTGCTCTTGCTTTGATTTAGGGTGACATCTAGGGAAGTCGATAATTTACTCTTGGCTGTGTGCTCAGAAGTCACTCTTGGTGATGCTCAGGGAGTCACATGCAATGCCAGAAAATATATTATAGTTTGTTTATTTCTATATTTTATAGTCAATTTTTAAGATATTTGTTTACTTTTAATAATATTTTTATCATGATATTTTGAAAATGTTTTATCCCTTTTTATGCCCAATCTTTATTATTCAACAATGTCTTTTGGAGAGCAGATTTGTGTATTTAAGGTATGTCTAACCAAATCAATTTTTTTTTGCTTTTTTAAAGAGTTCACACCTGGTGATGCTCAGGGGTTACTCCTGGCTCTTTGCTTAGAATTACTCCTGGCGGTGCTTGGGGGACCATACGGGATGCCAAGGATCAAACCTAGGTCAGCCGCAAGCAAGGCAAATTCCCTATGTTTTTGATAACAATTGTGATCTAATATAGTGACATTGTTTTTATGAACTTAGGAATTTTTCTTAGAAAAAATAAAGAAATTAATTTATTGAGCAGTAGTTTTTTATTACATAAGTAACAATATTTTACTTACTATGTTCTAGCTACTTTTCTAAATTCTAAGTAAAAATTCATTAATCCTCACAAAAACACATTTAGTGTGTAGTACTGTAATCCCTGTTTCATGGAAGAAGATTCTACAGTATAGAATGCTATAAATTTCTTGATCAAATAGATACATAACTGAATTAATATACTGGCTATAGTCTTTTGTACTTAACTCATATCTTTTTTAAAAATTTTTTTATTATACCACTGTGAAACATACAATTACAAAGGTGTTCATAATTGGTTCTTGGTAATACAGTATTCCAGCACCCATCCCTCCACCAGTGCCCCATTTCCACCACCAATGTACCCCCCCCTCCCGCCCCCAGGCCGCCTTAATAGCAGGTACCCCAGTTTCCTCTCTTTCTCTCTCTCTCTCTCTCTGTCTCTGCATCTCTCTCCCTCTTATTTTACACATTGTGGCTAGCCCTGCAGATATTTAGTTAACTCATATCTTTTGAGATTAAAAACAAATTTTGAAAGCATTATTCTCTACCCTTTCTTGGTAATCAGCTGATAGACTATTTTTTCCTAATACTAAATTTGTAGTGAATATCAACTTCTTTAATATAACATTTTGCATTCAATTCCAAGTGATATTATATTTAACATGTGGTACATGATTTAGTTTCTCAGAAACCAACAAATATTCTTTATCAGAGGAAAGAATGTTTTAGTAAAAGAACCTTAGATGAGGGGAAGTAGTATATATCCGGCATTTCTTTTGCTGAACAGGGAACTCTATTGTCATTATGATGCACTTATTTTATATTTCAAGTTGTTACATTTTTTATGTGAAGGTAGCTGATACATAAAAACACATAACTAAAGTTGTGCTAATAAATAAATTAAAGTCATTGTTTTTGCAAGATTGTTCGAAATTCATGTAGACAGTTTTTTCTTCTTCCATGATGCTAGTTAAAGTTGATTCACTCCAGTGGAATGGTAAAGTCATTTGTTTCTATGTCTTTTAGTCTACAAGTGATATAGTGATGAAATGTGATAGTATTTATTTCTGGCACCTATTAAACATTTTATATCTAGAAAGGGTAAAAGTAATAATTTCTTCTATTATAGAGAGGCCCCACATGGCAGAACCTGGCAAGCTATCCATGTCGTATTTGATATGAAAAGAACCAGTAGCAATTATAGACCTCATTCCCATGACCTGCAGGGATGGTTTGAGGCTCTACATGTTCGGGAGCAAGCAGGTGCCCTTGGGCTATGTTAGCTTGTGACAGGACATATGGAGATGTTACTGGTGCCTGCTCGAGCAAATCAATGAACAACGGGAAGACAAGTGATACAAGTGAAGTGATATAGTGGCAATATTGTATGACCCTATGCACTCATATCTCTTTTCAATTTGGTGTATAAAAATATTCCATTTTTGCATATTCTGTGCTTATAGTTCTATGTTGCTATATGTCAGTTTTCAGCTGTGTGGCTGACTGACAGTATTATGTACAGAACCAGTTTAGAGACTTTGAACCCCCTTTAATACTTACTTTCTTCAGATTATTTCCTTGTTCTGACCTTAAGCAATCTCAGCTAACCCTTCTCTCTGCTCCTCTAACTCTCTATCATGTCAGCTCTCTGTTCCTCCACTCACTCCTGCCAGACAGGCTGAGAATTCAATCTCAACCGACTCCTCAACTGTTTTTTCCAACTTATATATCCCCCATAATTTGGATATTGGTCATCCCTTTAAGAAGCAAAAGCCATCCCTTTAAGGAATCTCTTAAATATCTTAAAGGGACCCAACATAATATTCTAAAAATAGTAACTTAAATTGGTATAACAGAAGCTACTTAAGCAAATGTGTCTAGTGTTTTCTTCCAATATTTCTATTTCTTTATCTAGTCATAATCTATGACAACCTAACATAAATTGTCCATAGGAAACTCACCTAGATATGTAAACTTTCAACCATCCATCTCACATGACATAATAATGGGTCAAGCATAATAAAATTGTTGGGTATTCACAATCAAAATTAATTTATAGTTATGAGATTTGAGGTTCTCAATGGGAAAAATACAAAACCTCACTAGTGACTAACTTGTTTAAAACTTGTCAGGTTTCCTGGAAGCAGTCGGAAATAGAACTATATTTGGTTTTATTCTATTATTTTTCTTAATACTTTTTATATCTATTTTACAGACCAAAATACATTGAAGTTAGTTTTTTTAAATGTATTTCACCTATTTCTACTTAGTTAAATGAATGTGCAAATACATGCCACAAACAAATTGATTTTGTCTCTTGAGCAGCTTAGACAGCGGATTTCATAACACTTTCATCTCCCTTTTGTAATTAAGCCGACTTAACTCCAGGTCCAACACCTTCTTAATAACACGGTGTATCTATGAATAAACTTATGTTGCCAGTGGGCATGACTACATATTGAATTTGCAAGTCATTTTCATGATGAGCTCTTATTTATTTAGTCGGCTCTGCTTGCCTCTGAAACTATTTTATTAAACAAGTAATAAAAAGGTGTAGGTACAAAAGGGTATAGATGGAAGCATGTAGGATCCACCACATGCTGAATACAAATGTGCTCTTGAGAATGCATAAAATCACAAAATAATGAGGTGAGAAAATTTTGCAGATATACAAGCAAATATAATAGTTCAGTCTTGGACTGAATCAATAAACTCCATATGTGACCAGACAGCAAACAACCTTTAGAAACACAAAGATCGCTCTTTACTATTTTCCATGCTGTTTTTCACCGTGCATTTAATAGGAACAAATTCAGGCCCTTTGCATAAATTGGAATAGCTATATAGTGGACAGTCTAGCAGGTATGAAGGAAGAGTAGTTTCATCCATTATTACACAAGTCTTAATCTTGTGAAGATGAACAATATATGTTTTTAGGTAGAGAAAATGGAGAATAAATAATAATTTTAATGTAAATTTATAGATTATATTATAACCATGCTATTCACATACTATTTTTGCATTGTTACTTATGTGATGAGGCATAAGGAAAAAAAAGAATGCCTTAATTTTATATTGTATTATAAAATATAAAATTTCATAGTTGGTAAGCAATGGTGTAATGTCAGCAGCTAGGTGGGCTATTTGATCTTGAAGGAGACACATGTACTTATTTAGCAAATTAGAATATAGGATTTTTATACTGTTCGGATGCACTTGGTCTAGTGCGAATAGAGCCACACTCAGCTTCTCACATCATGCAAGCAGTAGTTGGCTCGAGGCTAGGTCTCCTGTGAAGTAGCTCTTAAGCTTGATGGAAAGAACAAAGGAAAGAAGCAGAGATATATTCTTCTCTCTTCCATGACATTACTGCATTTAGATGTTTTAGACCAAAAAAGAAAGTCATTGAAATTTACTATCTCAGTTTGATTTTGAAAGAACAAAAAAAAGAGGTCAAGCTTCGTCAGTCATACATAGTGTTTCCTCCTATATCTATTTCCTTCAAATCAATTCATATTTCTTTTTACCTAAATCCTTAAAATCACTTAAGTAAATATATCACTAAAGCATAAATCAAATTTCTGTTTAGGAAACAAAGTTGGGGTATTCTGTTAAGATTGATTAAGAAAATACAGATAAAATAATTCTGATTGTACAAATGATGTAAATACAAGGTATTTTGGCACTCTGCTGTTTTAGAAAATCTTAAGCTATTTAAAAAGCCCCAAAATCATTACTTTGGCTTGTTACTCATTTAAAGTGCTAAGCTTTGATTCAATGTATTCCTTTCATCTGTGATAAGAGAAACTGATCTATATACTTTCTGGTAGCATAAGTTTGTCTGATTAGCGGCAGAATCACCAGATGGTCTATGGACATAGTTTAATGGTAAGTGTTGAATGAATTTATATTTTTTAATCTCTAGATGTAAATTCTTTTATAAACATTTGAATTAAACTGTAAGGGCAAGAGGCACAAAATAATCAAAATGCATACAGTAATCTAAATATTCCTACTTTTGAGCAATGGAAGCAGTAAAACTGGCCTTGTTCTCAGAAGACACTTCTAAGATGAACTTCCTTGAAACTGTGCAACATCCTTTAATGTGCATTAAGTACTTTAGTATGTCAAGAACAAGATTATTTTGTTCACAGTTGTGTCAAAATCCATACCTGCTCAGTCTGAATACCTTTTTATTAGGTAAGGCAATCATATGGAAAGCAAATATTTATAATTTTACTAAGCAGTTTTTAAAAAGGCTTGACGATTATATCACTGCAAGGAGAGAATCTTCCCAAGGTGATAATATTTCAATTGGCAATCAAGTCTACAGAGGGAAGACCATCTGCTGATTACACCATGTAGGACATTATAGACTATTTTGAGGGGCAGGCCACACTCGCCTCTATGGGATCATTCGGTGGGGTTTGAAGAAGTCTATTGGGCCTTAAACCCCATATGTTTCGCAATGCAAGACCCTGCCTTGTATACTACCATTTAGGCTTCCAAAATCAATGCTTTGAATATACATACTCTGTGTACTATGTAATTTTTCTTTTCTAAGCTGCTTCTATTAAAAAAATTCTGAATTTGCTTTTCCAGGCTAATTTTTCTTTATTTTTCAATTGAAGTTGTTCTGACTTACTACATTGTTTAAGAGAACAACTTTTGCCTCTCTTCAACAGTATGACACCAAACCACTCACTTATTAAAGTTCAAATAAACCTTTACTATAATCTCTCTGCACTGATCACACTGATAACCTCAGTCCCTTTTTCTCAACTCTCAGATCCTTCACCTCTGGTAAACTCGGTTCTGTTGTGAGACCCAAGACTTATTTTTCTTTCATTCTTGATGTGTTTATTTAAATTCCACATATTGCTCAAATAGTATGGAATTTCTCTTTCTTTAATTTAGGTACTATTATTCTTTTAAACCACCTGTTGGCACAGATTAAGCATATTATTATTTTATAGCCAAGTTTTTGTCCTTTGTGTTTCTATATCAGACTGTTTTCTAATTAGTTGTTAGTATACTGTGATTGTGAGCAGGAATAACAAGAGGTGAATGCTCATTTTCAATTAATATTTTCATATTTTAAGTAGATGATTAGAAGTTCAATTGGGGCCTCAAAATTTAGTTTTATTTTTTCTTTTCAAGAAATACTGGTATTATATTCTAAAATTTCAGTAATATGTATTCTAACCAACAATGTATGAAGGTTACTTTTACTAAAAATATTTATGAAAATTGTTTTTTCATAAAAAAATTTTCACAGATGTGACATCACAGTTCTCACTATTTTGATTTACATTTTCTTAAAATCAATGTTAATAAAAAAATTTGTGATCATCCTTAAGTCTTTATTGAAAAGATGTATTTATGAATTTATATTCTCTACCAATTTCTCAATTGGGTTGCTACTTTCTTTGAGTTATTTATTTTTTGTATTTTGGTTATTATATACTTTGCTAGTTATATATTTTGGTTATTATACCCTTATTATAAGTATTGACTGAAAGTGCTTTCTTCCAATCAGTTGATTGCATTTTTGTTTGTGTTATGGTTAGTTGTTTCACAGAAACTTTTTAGTTAGATGACATTTTATTTATTGATTGATTCATTTATTTATTTGTTTATTTATTTGTCTGCCCTCAAGGTGTTGCAGGTGTGACCACAGTGCCCAACTGCATCAACAGGTAGCAGACTGGAGACAGGCTTGTCTACACCCAGGGCTCTGCCCTGTGGGCCCTGGATGGTTGATGGTCTGATATAGAAAGATACTGTGCCCCCTGGGATGATCCCAGAGGCATGACAGAGCCTGGCAAGCTACCCATGGAGTATTCGATATGGCAAAACAATAGCAAGTGATTTATTTATTTATCATTATTTATCTATTCATTAATTCATTCATTTGTTTCTTTATTTCCGTTGTCCTTGGTGTAAAGATCACAGAAACATCTCTAAAGTTAGCGACTTTTATTCAATTACCTATGTTTACTTCTCTGTATTTTAGGGTTTCAGGTGTTACATTTAAGCTTTTCATCCACTTCGGATATTTTTGTATGTAGCAAGAAAATATTCTAGTAATTCTTTTCCATATATTGATCCTTTTCAAAACATATAGCTTTCAATTATACACTCTGTCAAACTTTGTCAACTATTAGCTGTTTATTTTTTTGAGAATATTTTATATCAAGGCTTTTAATTCTGTTCTATCTCTGTGCCTTTATTATTCAAGTATCATGCTGTGTTTTTTTAATTGTATTACCATACAGCTTGTAGGATAGCTTTAAGTTGGGGAAAAAAGTACCTTTTCTTTTGTTTATTTTCCTTGATTATTTTGCTTCTTTGGGGTCCTAATTTATTCTTCTACTTCATTGCTTCTATATTAAGACACCATATTTTTGCACATTAATTTTGCTTCCTGGCACTTTATGTCACTAAATTTTTCTTCAAAAACAGTGGAATCTATAGCATTTCTACCTATATTATTAATTTCAGCAGCTTTACTTCTCTTCCAAGTTAGAATCCTTTTAGTTTTCCAAAATGAGTAATTATTGAAGCTACAATAAAAGTTCAAAGTTCATACTATCAATGAGTATTAATTTTATATAAAATTCATACCATTAAGCGGTATTAATTATACATCAAGGTCCATATTAGCATTAATAATAAAAGCTTAATAGGATTATTTTATCAAACTCCTTATCATTATAATTAATCACACATACATTATTTTAAGTGCCTTTCCTAAGTAGTACTGCGGTGTCAGGGAGCACCGCTGGGGTCCCAGACAGTGTCGGGAAGCGAAGTTCCCTTCTACCTCCGAAGCCGGCGGGGAATGGATGAAGACTCAGGAATCGATGCAGTTTTAAAAGGGCTTTACTATCACAGGATCCATATACAATCCAAGAGCAGGGAAAACCTCCAGACTCTGGGTTCCCAGCTAGGCCCCAGCCAGATCTAGGCCAAGAAGGCTGCCACCACGTGTTGAGGCCCAACAGAGAATGAAGTGGACGGAGAAGCAAAACACCAAGGGAAGCCGAATGGAAAAAGGGGGAAAAGAGAGAGATAGAGCTCCTTTCTTCTTGCAGCTTGTTTTATAGCTAGAAATCTGCCCAAACTTTCCAGCCCAGCCAATTCAGGGCTGGGCTATCTAGAGATAAAACCGGAAAATAGCTCTATAGAAAAGTAGCAACTTCAGGAGACATCTGGCTGTTTACAAGGACCCAGAGGTAATTAAAAGCCTCCTAGCAGAGCTGGGAGAAGCTATAAACTAACTGTAACTTCCCCTGGCAGGAAGGATCAAATGCCCTCAGGTAATTTCTCCCAGCACCTCACCTAATGTCTTGAGCCAAGATCTGCCTGGAATTACCTTTATAGGGTAGAGAAGGGCTTTCTGAGATGGCATGTCTCTGTACCAAAGACTAATACTAATGCCAGTTAAATATTTCTCCAAGCATTCACAAGAGTCTCGTCTCCTTCACGGTAGTTTTGTATTTTAGTTGCCTTTGAGTTATCAGGGAGCCATGCTTGCTTGCTTGGAGGCAAACAGCATTTCTCTCTGGTCTAATTACTTAGAGATCCAACGTGGCCAGGCAAATATGCTGCTAAGATCTAGCTAGTTCCACGATGATTGTGGTAGCATGAGAGAATATTTATACCAGCCAGTACAGAATACATAGTCAGATAAGACTTCCATATTCAGACTATCCCCCTATCTATGAAGTGACCAGCAGGAGGCAATCCAGGGCAGATGCAGAGGCCTAGGCTTTTTAGGTGTCCTGCAACACTGCAGGATTTGGGGCCTAACTCAGCAAGAATAAATTCTACTCTTTAGGTCAGACAGTTCAATGCTATGGGGCCTAGCAATATTGGGAACCACAAATGTCACTGCTGCTGTGTTTTGGTGTCATCAGGACCACAGGTAGAATTTCTCAAAAGTCCATGTGGTGCTAGGCATCAAATCCAGGTCACACTTTTGATGCACAGATTACTCTCCAGCAGTCTGAATCTCCCAAGTTCTAAAAAACTGATGAGATTTTGGTGAACTCCACAGAAAAATCCATATGACAGAACATCAATATTTATTAATGTCACTTTTATGGATTTATATAAATTCTGTATTTTGGGTGATGAATGTGTGAAGACTAAACAAATAATTGATAAAAAATTTGAGTTCCAAAACATAAATAATTAAAAAGTATTATTGCAATAGAAACAATCAATATGTTGCATGCTGTATCACACGTGTGATGCCAGCCTTATAGTAAGATAATTTAGCTAATGTTTAAGAATAATATATAATACACAAATACTTGATATTAAGTGACCTTATTCTATAACCTTATAACGTATGTTTTACAATTTAATGACAGTTACCAGGTGCTTTAGTTATACTTCATCTTAGCCCATTTCTCATTTATCCTTCCAGTACTGTGTATACCCTAGAATTATTCATAATATCTTATTTTATCTCTCCAGCTGGTTGTCTTAAAAGCACTTCCCACATCATCATCATATATTGTGTTTAAAATAAACATGAGAACATAAGTGTGAAGAGTATCAAATTGAATTGAATATCTTCAATAATGCATTTTAAAAGCAACTTATGGGCATTAAAAGATTATTTTTTGAGGAAGTAGTCAAGGGAGGTCAGAGGCTGAATACAAAATAGTATTTTGTTCCAAGTTTAAAGTAAAAAGAGATAGATTCCTTATGGAACAGTGATAGTTTCAACAATTACCATTGTATTTACTTGGAAAAGCAGTTCTAAATTTTATTTATTAATAATAAAAATGACAGCACAGATATGTATTATAAAATGATTCTGGGTTGTGGAAAGCATAACTGCTAGATACAGTTTTCCTTAAGTAGAATCGAATGGTCTACTTTAAGGTAAAACAAGTTCCACAAACACACAAAACTCCTTCAAAGAGATGGCACAAAATCACATAACCATAATCTCTTTTGATGTCAATGGGTTAAATGCACCAATTAAGAGATTCCAAATGGTAGGATGGATTTAAAAAAAAAGAAAACAACACTCTGCTCCTGTAAGGACCACATATGAATAGTCAAAGCAAACACAAACTCAAAGTTAAAAGCTGAAAAACAATGCTACAAGCAAACAATTCTCTCAAAAAAGCCAGGGTAGCCATAATACTATTTCACCACATTGACTTAGGACTGAAGAAGGTACAAAAAGAAATGATCAAGGTATCTGTACAACAGGTGGAACTCAGACTCTTAAACGCATATCCAAGTAATGAGAGACCAGTAAGATACTTAAGACAACTGCTGATAGACTTAAAGAAAGGCATTGATAGCAACACAATAGTAGTTGTAGTTTTCAATATACTCTGTCACCACTCTACAGATCAATCAAACTAAACTTCAACAAGGATCTATTTTGAGGCAAAAAATGGAAGAGAGAGGATTAGGAGATATATAGATGACTTTTCATCACCAAAATAGCTGAATACACATTCTTTTCTACTGCCCTTTGACATTTGCCAAGAGACACCACATACTGAGCAGCAAAATATAACTCTACAATATAAAAAAGACATAATTTGCATGGACTATCATTTAAGATCACGATGCACTAAAATTAGAAGTGAATCACACACAGAAATTGAGAATCAAAATCAATCACTTGATCACTTGACATCCAGTTACTCATGAATTTGATTGAGTGGGTGCCAGTAATGTTTCCATTTGTCTCTGTCACGTGCCAGTGTAGCCCAATAGCATGCTTGCTCCAGAAATACGAAGAACCTCAAACCATTCATTCAGGGTCTTGATGAAGAAATCTGACCATATTGCATGTGGGTGGCCACATGATCTTCTGACATCCCATAGGATACAGTCGGTAACGGCTCTAGTTCAGCAGTTGTCTCCAAATAGCATTACATGTCCAGCCCATTTTATTTTCGATGCCTTGGCAAACGAGACAGCATCCCTGATTCTTGATCGTCAATGGAGGTTGAAACTCTGGATTCCTTCTCTCACTTGAGTGAGGTGCGATATTCCAAGCATAGCTCTTTCAATTCCTCTTTGGGAGACCCAAATAGTGTTTTCATCCTGCTTTCTTTGGGCCCAGGTCTCTGAGGCGTACATTAATGCAGGGAGAATGGTGGTGTCAAGAGTTGTGTCCAGAGCTGGAGGTTCTTTGTCCTTTTTGCCATTTCTTCAATGCTCTTGAGGGCATGCCACACCACTTTCTTCCTTCTCACAGCTCAGATTCTAGGTCATTTGTCATGTTGAGCTCTCAACCAGGTACACATAACTGCTGCATTCAGAGATGTTTGTTATATTGAGAGTGAATGGAAGAAAGCTGTGAAGGCATCTATTCTTATCTTTTTTATTCTTTAAGCTTAATTTATATATTTTATTGGTTTTGTTATTGTTTAGGTTGTGTTTGCTTTTCTGTGGTTTAGCAGGATGTGCTCAGGGCTTACACCTTGCTTTGCACTCAGGGATTAATCTTGGTAGGCCAGAGGGAACAAATGGTGCACTAGGATTAAACTGATTTTCAAGGTTTTCTCTTAATTTTGGCTTCTGTAGCAAAATATTACCTCCTATGTGGTTTCAATAGCAAGTATTTGCATGTCAGAGTGCTAATCTGAGAAATATAAGGGCTACATGCTGATATAATGTGCCGGAGGTGCTAGCCTGCTTTCTGGTTCATAGATGGTCACATTTTTGTTATTCTCATCTTGTCAAGAAAAGTAGCTCTTGTTTCATTCCTTCCTCTTTCACAAAAGTCACTGATCCGATTATAAGAGGTCTACATTCAGCACTGTAGCTAAACGTGAGAAATACTAATAGACCCACCTCTTAAAACTATCTTTGATTTTGTGATTTGGTCTTCCTCCCTTTTCTAGCAAATAACTGCTTAGAATTTCTTAAGTGTTGAGAATATGTCTTTTGTTATGTGAATATTATTACTTTTATAAAGTACTGAAGCTTGGGGGTTGGTTGCCAAGACAACCAAAGAGGAGTGTAGATGATAGAAACATTCCATCCCTCCTAGGACTTCTTATCTCAAGGGATAGACGTAAGGAAAATTTAATCAAATCAAGTCAAAGGGGACTCAATCTCCACACCACTTCCCACATACCTTTTCCTGTGCATCTTTCTTGCGTAGTTATCTAATTATTTATTACATTTCACAATAAATTGGTAAATATAAAATATTTCTCCAAATCATGGGAGATGGTCAAACAATTTAGTAAAATATATTCATGTGGATTGATATCTCTAATCTCCATCAAGCTCATCATTAGTATAGGTGAAGGCCTAGTTTTGTTACTGAGATCTGAAGTGAGAAGATGGTAATGTTGGTGGCACGAGTTTTTGTCTATAGGATTGGATATGCCCTTGCTTAGAGATTGTCGGTGTTGAGTTTTATTGTAGAACAAAAAGCTGGAAGTTCACAATATCTTAGGGTATGAGGTGATCCTTCATTACCATGTTAGAAATTAAGCACAGAATTGGACATCACATCAAAGATTAAGGGGTGTAGATATAAATTTTAAGGTCATATAAAAATTACAGTTATGTTTTCTTGTGCTTCTGGGCTCCAAATATATCTGTTAGAGCAAAGATCACTTGAATTTCAGCAAGCATTATATTGCTAATTCATTTTCAAATACTTCATATAAAACAGAGAGAATAATCTCTATTAATTTTGAAATTAATGATTTCTATTAATTTTGGACTCTATTAATTTTGGACTCAGACACATGGGACAGAGGTGCTATCTGGTTTCCCTGTGCTAGGCTGATCATGATGCGCCTGGGGGGAAGGGAAATTTGTAGCCCTACCCACCATCCCAATAGAACAAGGAGCCAGATGAACCCCTCACACCATGAGGGCTGCCATTTTCCACATCCGACTCCACAACTCGTCAGAGATCGACCCAAGAAAAGGCTGATCTCAAGTTTCTTCATCAAAGTCCCCCACCCCTACAGCAAAGACCATTTCAAGTTCAGGTATGCCTGATCAAGAGCCTCAGAGTGCTACTGGCTCTCTGATACTCAGCTGTTCATTTGGTACACAGGAGGGAAGGCAAGTTCTAGCCCTGACCTGCCATCCCAATAGAGCCTTGCGAGAAGCCAGAGGAATGCCCACAACATGAGGGCTGCTATTTTCAACATCTGGACACCACAACTAGTCAGAGCTCCACCCAAGAGATAAGGCGAACTCAAGCTCTTCGAGTCAGAGTCCCACCCCACAGCGAAGATTGTTTCAAGCCCAGGTATGCCTGATGCAGGAACTCAGACACACAGGACAGAGATGCTACCAACTCTCTTTGTGCTCAGCTTATCATGAGGCACCTGGGACGGAAGTCAAGTTCTAGCCCTGGCATGCCATCCCAATAGAGAGCCTCACAAGAAGCCAGAAGAATGCCCACACCATGAGGGGCCACCATTTTCAACATCCAGACTCCACAGCTTGTCAGAGCTCCACCCAAGAGAAAAGCCAATCTCTCCCTGTTGCAGTTCATCAGTAAATGCACGAGAGGAGAGCCTACTACTGAGAGTATAACACCTGCACAGCAGAGCTTGTGTCATATTTGATATGCCAAAAAACAGTAATAGACCTCATTCTCATGACCTGAAGGAATGGTTTGAGGCTCTTCATGTTCCTGGAGCGAGCAGATGCCCTTGAGCTACACTAGCACTAGCATGCATGGTGATGTTACTGGTGCCCGCTTGAGCAAATCAATGAACAATGGGAAGACAAGTGATACAAGTGAAGTGATTAATTTTGTGATTTAGACTTATACAATAGAAATGTGATGTTAAATAACTTTACATGTAAGCCTTAATTGTTTTAAATTTAATTTCTAATTTGGATATTTTTACCCCAGATGGTAAATTAGTCCACAGGTGGCAATGCTCGGCGTTTAAAGCCAGCTTTGCTGAGGGGTCACTCCATGCAGAACTTTAGGGCCATATGTGATTCTGAGAATGGAATCGGAGTTGGCCACATGCAAGACTAGTGCCTTAATCCCTGTGTTATCTCCTTGACCCTAAATTCTTACTTCAATACTTTCTATATGACTAAATTTACATTTTCTTCATTTCATCTATAAAAGTATAAAGTTTTGTTAAAATAAAAGTATAAATAAAATGTTCATGCTCAGTTTTATTGATTTTCTCCAACAAGATACCAGTATCTTGACTAAAGTTACTATTTCTTTAGCAACTAATGATCAAAATAATAATACATCACACATGTACTAATGGTTGCCATCATTATTGCCAACCTATTTAATTGAATGGGTATTTTCCAACTTCTTAAGGAAAAGAAAAAAGGACAAAAATTAATTTTTCTGGAATTTTTATAAACCGCCAATCTGAAAGTGTTATTTTCTAACTTTTGCCAAAATAATCTTATGCAGAAAATCCATCCTGATTAAAACTGTAAGTTAAAGATGGTCAAAAAATACCAAAAAATAACTAAGATAATTAGTGGAAACTATGGTAGTTACCTGAAATAAAGGGAAATGAGGGTGAAGAAAATGAACAAATAACTGTTTTGTTTGTTATTCAATTTTTTTGGTATGGCACTGAAACTTTTATGGTGGGAGTGGTTAAAATGTACAGATATATGAAGCTAAGCTCCTGAAATATCATAATTGTGTAAACTATGCTAAGTAAATAAAAATAGCTTCAAGAGTAGTAGCTAATAAGTCATTAAAATATTGCGGGGCAGGAGCACTAGTACACTATGTAGAGTGTTTTTCCTGACACAAAGCTGACCCTGGTGCATTCCCTGACACCCTACTCATATAGTCCCTCAAACCTGCCAGAAGTGACTCCTGAGCCCAGAACCAAAAGTATGTCCTGACACTGCTAGGTGTGGCCCCAAGACCCTAATAAAGAAATCAAGTCCTTCATCTATCAAATGATTATTCTTCTTTATTTCTTTACATACTTAAATTTTACTGTATATTTGGTGATTTTACAACACAAATTTTTTCTTGTTCCATTAATATGAATTGTTTACGTCAAATACCTTTATGAGTTCACTTGCTAACTGATTTTAGTTTGATGTATCAATTCAAATCTATTACATCTTCCTCCTTATTTTATATTTATTCGTATCAAAGGTGAAGTGAAGTTTCCATGTACAAAATTACTGAAGCCGTAGCGCTTGCTAGCCATTTCTTCAGAAAAGTGACCTGGATACAAAATTCATGGTGTCAGCTTGAAAGTTCACATAACCTATCATGTTCCTCAGCTGTTACCCTGGTCATTTCAGCTCCATCGCATCAAGAGAATAATGCTGGAGTTGATTTAGAAGTGTTGGTACTATTTGGGTCAATAATTTCCTGAGAGACATTCCATAAGCTGAAAAGTGAAATACAGGTGGAATCTGCTTTCGAGAGGGGAAATATATGGAGATCACAATGACTCTCATCCAGTCTTGGCAGGCAACTCTCTCCAAAGCACAAACTGGAGAATGGGTGTTTGCTTACTACATCTTTGGCCCATACTCTTTGTATATAAATAACTAGCAGATTCTTAAGACATTTCAAAATATCGAAATAATAGCTGAATTTTGGAAAGTTCTAATAAATCACTGGACCAGATTTTCTTTGACTGGAAAGTTTTGCATGGCAGCACACTTCACTTAAAGACCAAGATAGATTTGTATTGGTAAGATTTAGAGTGTAAAGATGGAGCAATCATATTTTTACAGGGAATTTTCTATTAAATATCCGGGGATCTCTGTCAACTTCAAATAAACAAAACGAATTAAATTATGCTTTGGTAGTTGATAATTATGTAAGGTACAAAGGAAAATGTTAATATACTAGGAAATGTTAATATAGTACAAATATTTGCACATCTGTCTTTTTTGTTTGTTTGTTTGTTTGTTTGTTTGTTTTTTGGTCACACCCTGCAATGCTCAGGGGTGACTATTGCTTCTGCACTTAAAAAGAGAATATTTTTCTGCACATTTTTTTGGCTTTTATTTTTGGGTCACACTCGGCAATGCTCAGGGGTTTCTCCTGGCTCTGCACTCAGGAATCACTCCTGGCTGTGCTCGGGGGACCATATGGGATACCGGGATCGAACCTGGGCCGGCATGGGACGTCTGCATGCAAGGCAAACACCCTACCAGCTGGACTATCACTCTAGCCCCATTTTTCTGCACAGTTAACATTTGACTTTGCCTGGCATTCTGACCTAAATTGTTTTCTCAATGGTGACTGAGATTTTTGTCCTTTAAATTTTAAATTTAATGTCCTTTCTATTTTGTCCTTTAAATTTTAAACTTCTGCAAATCACCTTTCATTTTGTCTGTATAGAAACTCACTGCCCTCAGACTTTATGACATGTTGCCTATAACACTGTAATCTGCCTATTCCCTCAAAAATACCATGTTCTGGAACATTCACTCCTTTCATCATAATTCTATTAACTCATCAAAATTTACGTCTCTGTGTGCTGTTATTCTGACTTAGGAAAATCTGTTAACACCAATCAATTTAAAGCCTGGCATATAAAGAATTATAAACGTACTTGAATGACTTAACATAAAATATTGTGACCTTTAGGTATTGAGGCAGCAGTTATTTTGAAGAGAAATTTGTTAAAGGTGATCTTCAACTGGAAAAGTCACATTATATCTGCACTTACAACTTAAATTGTGAAGGTGTCAAAAAATCCTTAAGGAAAGTTAGTGAGTCCAAGAACAAGTAAGTTGCTACTAGTTATAGGGTGTTTAGGAGCACAGTAAGCAGCAAAGCACAAAAATAAGGTCTGAATGATGGAAATATTTAATGTATACCAATTTTATTAAAAATATGAATAAATGTGAAATGATATAGAATAAGCACAATTTATTTCATTAGTCTATTCATAGTAATAGTTTTCTTATACAAGATATTATAGTTATATCTGTTTATGGTGGTGGCACTTTTTAAAAAGACATAAGTAAATCTAGTCAATATTAATAGATTGATTCAGTATCAAATATTTTTGCTATAACATAATATCTCTGTTATTACAAATAACACACGAACATGTAAAAACGTTATGTAGACTGTGTAATTGTAGTTGTACTATACTTACGATAATCTTAAACAATGAAAATGCTCATTACCTTAATTAAAGTTCACTTGATCACTTGAATCCCGTTATTCATCGATTTGCTCGAGCAGGCGCCAGTATCATTTCCATTGAACCCTATCACATGCCAATGTAGCCCAATGGCATCTGGTTGATTAGGGAATATGAAGAGCCTCAAACCGTTCCTTCAAGGTCTTGACAAGGAAATCTGACTATCTTGTAGGTGGGCGGCCACGTGATCTTTTGACATCCCGTGGGGGTCCAGTCGGTAATGGCTCTAGTCCAGTGGTTGTCTCCAAATCGCATTACATGTCCAGCCCATCTGATTTTCGATGCCTTGGCAAATGAGACAGCATCTCTGATTCTGGAATAGCTACGGAGGTCAGAACTCTGGATTCCTTCTCTCACATGAGTAAGGCGTGATATTCCAAGCATAGCTCTTTCGATTCCTCTCTGGGTGACCCAAATAGCATTCTCATCCTGCTTTCATAGGGCCCAGGTCTCTGAGGCGTATGTTAGTGCAGGGAGAATGGTGGAGTCAAAGAGATGTGCCCAGAGCCAGAGGTTCTTTGTCCTTTTAGCTATTTCTTCAATGCCTTTCAAGGCATTCCATGCCGCTCTCTTCCTCCTGCGCAGCTCAGGTTTTAGGTCATTCATCATGTTGATTTCTCGACCTAGGTACACATAACTGCTGCATTCAGAGATGTTTGTTCCATTGAGAGTGAATGGGGCCTCTGGAAGTAGTTCATTCTTCATGAACATGGTTTTCTTTAGATTCAGCTGTAGACCTATCTTTCCACATTCTTGGTCGAAGTCAGCCAGCATTTGTGCCACTTGGCTAATGTTTGGTGTTATTAGAACAATGTCATCAGCATAGCTGAGGTGGTGTAGTTTCCGACCATCTATCTTAACTCCCATTTCTTCCCATTCTAATTGTCGCATGATGTTCTCGAGGGTGGCACTGAAGAGTTTTGGTGAAATGGTATCACCCTGTCGAACCCCCTCTTTGACATCAATGATCACTTCTTTGTAGAATGGTGAGATCCTGGTGGTGAATCCGTAATACAGCTCACGAAGGATCTTGATGTATTGGAGTTTGAACACCCAGTTTGAAGTTTATCTAGTTTAATAAAATTAGAATTATTTTAAAGACATAAAAAGTACTACTTCATAATACACTCAGAATTCAGAGGTTCTTTCTAAAATGTGAAAGCAGCAGTTATGTGTACCTAGGTCAAGAACTCAACATGATGAATGACCTAAAACCTGAGCTTTGCAGGAGAAAGAGAGCAGCATGGAATGCCTTCAAGAGTATTGAGAAATAGCTAAAAGGATGAAGAACCTCCGGCTCTGGTCACTTCTCTTAGACTCCACTGTTCTCCCTGTATTAACATACACCTCAGAGACCTGGGCCCTACAAAATCAGGATGAGAGTGCTATTTGGGTCCTCCAAAGAGGAATCAAAAGAGCTATCCTTGTAAAACCATGCCTCACTCAAGTGAGAGAAGGAATCCGGAGTTCCAACCTCCGTCAATGATCCAGAGTCAGGAACGCTGTCTCATTTGCCAAGGCATAGAAAATCAGATGGGCTGAACATGCCATGCGATTTGGAGATGACAGCTGAACCTGAGCGTTACCGACTGAATCCCATTGGACATCAAAGATCACGTGATTGCCCACATACAAGATGTCAGACTTCTTTGTCAAGACCCGAACGAATGGTTTGAGGCTCTTCATATTCCTGAAGCAAGCAGATGCCATTGGGCTACATTGGCACGTGATAGGGTCAAATGGAAATGTTACTGGTGCCGGCTCAAGCAAATCCATGAAAAACAGGATGTCAAGTGGTAAAGTGAAGTGATCAATAAAAATACTCTTATATACGTTTTATAAACAATGCCACACAGAAAACTGAGTAAAAATAGAACGATGTCTGTTGTATAAAATGAACTTAGAGGAGCTGAAGCAATAGTCCAGTGGGTAGGGCATTTGCATTGCATGCAGCCAACCTAGATTCAATCCCCAGCATCCAATATGGTCCCCTGAGCACCGCCAGAATAATTCCTGAGTGCAGAAACAGGAATGACCCCTGAGCAATTCCAGGTGTGACCCAAAAAATCAAAAATTAAAAAAATAAATAAAATGAATTTAGCAATATTAAAGTTGTAAAATTTAATCCTAATATAAGAGGCACATATTTAAAATGAAAAGTCTTCTTTCCACTTCAAAAATTCCTAAGTTACCAAATAAAAAAATTAAATTCTCAATAATTTAAAAATACTGCTTAATAAGAAATAAATTATTTGAATTAGAAAAGCCAGCACATGTAGGATCTCTTTCGGTTGTGTAAGCTCTCCTTTTGATTTTTGTCACCATGCATCTATCTAAGCAGTGGCAACATAATTGGAAACAACGACAGGAAATTATGGCCCTTCACACTGCAGGACTCAAGCAGTACCACAGTTTTGAGTTTAGGATTTAATACAACAAATCATCTGGCCAAGTCAGAGTGAGCATTGATTCTGGGCCCTCATACACTGCTAGGGAATCCACCTCCAAGATCACAGGAAACAGAAGTCCACATATTATACAATTTTATTTTTGTTGTGAATTTCAAGAATAGACAAATTTATACAGAAAGAGGCAAAGTAAACAGTGACTATCGGAATTTGGGAGGTTAGAAGAATGTATACCGAGCCTTTAGGGCTGCAGGATTTCTTTTGAAAATTATGAAAAATGTTCTGAAACTAAATAGTGGTGAAATACTAAATATCACTGTACTGTACACTTTAAAATAGTCTAAATGATAATTATAGGTTTGACTATCTGCTCTACTGCTCAAAAATGTGTAACAATTTATAAATGAACCATCACTGCACATATGTATACATATATATATACATTTATATGTGTAGTGATATTCATTTCTAAATTATTTATATAAGAAATGCACATATATTTCTTATATACAGATCTTTTAAATTACTTAATCTTGCATCTTAACCTTACATCTTTTAAATTACTTAAATGTAACAGATTCTCTAGATCAATATTTCTCAACCAGTTTCCCACAGTGATCCTTTTATTTTGTTCTTTTCTGAGTGAATCGTGTCCCACAGAAAGGGTCTCCCCTAACTTCATGTCGTTGTTTCCAATTATGTGATTTATACTGTGGTCTCCTTGAAATAACATGGATCCTTCAAGGAGACTCTGCTAAAAATTTCACAATTGGAGTCCATGGAAAAAAATATGATGTTTATTGCAAATAACACATTTCTAATATTCTTGAAATTTTCCATATTTATGCTATTTAGTTTTGGAAGATTTATATGTTACTAAGGGATGTGCTTGTGATAGAATGGTCACTGTGCATAGAAGAAATGATGCTTTCATGTTATAAGCTGGTTTGAGTAAAAATATATGGGTTATATATGGCAGAGTTAATTTCAGGGAATAAATAAAATAATGAATTTATTTTCCCTGAATCAATTTCATTGCACCATTTATCAAAGAATGCTATATGTGTAATGTTTATTATATACAATATAATAATGAATTTGGTGTTTTTTTCTCAATTTAAAAAAGCAAATTGGGCAAAACACAGTCATTTACAAGGATTACTCCTTGCTTAGCATTCATGGAAGACTCCTTGCAGGGCAACCATACATGGTGCTATGATTTAAGCGCATGTCTTCCAAGTATAAGGCAAGCATATTACCCTCTGTGATATCTCTTCCACTCCTACGTGGTGTTGTTTTAAAATGATGAGAAGGATAATTTAAAGCAAAACTTAAGACTGCTTTGGGAAAATGAGATTGGAAAAGGAGTAAAACTATCCTAAGAAAATCTTATAGGGACTATTGTGTTACCAATCTATATGGAACAAAATTACAAGACGGGAGTTATTTTCACCATAACTTCAAGACAGGAATGAACTATCTTTGAGAGGTCCAGCTATATAAGTTCATAATAAGATATCCATATATATTTAGTTCTTGAAATGCATGGGTATAGATATTTCAGAATCCCTTATGCTGTTATTAATTTATTACATAGTAATATAGGTAAATATCCAGGTATAAAAATAACTGGGCGAAACAAAATCTATTTAATACTAAACTTAAGGTGTTGCCTTAGTATAGACTTTGAAAATTTTATTTTTTCTGGCTCTCCTTCGTTGAGTAGCCCACATTCTCCCTTGAGCTTGTTACTCTCTCTCTTAATTTCCCTCCTCCTTCCCTCTCCTAAAACCGCCTTAATAAAACCTGTTTGGCTTTAAAAATTTATTTTATTATTCCACTGTGAGATACCCAATTACAAAAACTGTTCATGATTAGGTTTCAGTAATAAAGCATTCCAGTACCAGTCCCTCCACCATTCCCACCACTAATGTCCCCTAATTCCCACCCCCTTCCCCCCAGCCTGCCTCTATGGCAGACTCTTTGTATCTTCTCTCTTTCTCTCTCTCTTCTCTTCCTTCTCTTTACACATTGTTGATTGCATACATACATTTAGGGGTTATCATGTGTATCTCTTGCCTATTGTATTTCTTCACCATTGCATTACTCACAATAACAGTACAAAAGTAATCTAAGAGCTTTCTAGACAGTGTAAAGCAACATCAAAAAGAGAGAGGCATCTTCATTTCTGAGAGCTAGAACCGTAGTTGGGGACATCACTCCTAGATAACCACAGCAACATGGGAAACAACACAGACCTCCTCCATAAGAAATGGATAAAAAAAAAAGAGTATTGAATCTTCACAAGGCTATGCACATACATAACCTATCTGACAAAGAATTCAGTGAAGAAATGTTAGGGTGTTTAATGAATGCAAAGAAATGGTGGAACAGGCATCCAATAAAATTCAAGAGGAAATGAAAGAAGCAGTAAAATGGTCAACCAATAAAATACATGAGAAATGAGCAGAAATAAGAAAACTAAAAGTACAATTGTAAATACTTATATTTCAGTACATGAAATGAAAAGCGGTATGGGTACCCTCAACAGTAGAATACAGCAGCAGAAGACAGAATCAGTAGCTTGAACATGAGGTGCAGAAAGCACTCAAGCAAATAGAGCAGATGGAAAAGAATCTCAAAATAGAGGAAAGCCTCTTCAACAAGTGGTGTTGGGAAAACTGGGCAGTGACATGTAAAAAAATGAATTTGGACCTGTGTCTAACACCATGCACAAAAATCAGATCAAAATGGATTAAAGATCTCAATATCAGACTTGAATCCATAAAGTACATTGAAGAAAATATAGGAAAAATCCCCCATGATATTGAAGCTAAAGGCATCTTCAAAGGTGAAACATCACTAACAAAGCAACTAGAAGAAAAGATAAAAATATGGGACTACATGAAACTAAAAAGCTTCTGCACCTCAAAAGAAACAGTGACTAAGATACAAAAGGCAGTCCACAGAATGGGAAAGAATATTCACGCAATACCCATCTGATAAGGGGTTAATATCCAGGTTATGTCAGGCACTGGTAGAACTTTACAAGAAGAAAAAAAACAACCCCATCAAAAATGGGGAGAAGAAATGAACAGAAACTTCAGCAAGGAAGAAATTCAAATGGCCAAAAAAAAACATGAAAAATGCTCATCATCACTAATCATCAGAGAGATGCAAATCAAAACAACAATGAGATACCACTTTACACCACAGAGACTGGCACATATTCAAAAGAGCAAGAACAACAAGGGCTGGCGTGGATGTGGGGAAAAGGGGGACACTCATCCATTGTTGGTGGGAATGCCGGCTGGTACAGCCTTTCTGGAAAACAATATGGACATTCCTCCAAAGTCTAGAAATTGAACTCCCATTTGGCCCAGCCATACCACTCCTGGGAATCTACTCTGGGAAGCCAAAAATATGCAGCGGAAACACCATCATCCCCACTTTTATGTTCATAGCAGCATTATTCACAATAGCCAGAATCTGGAAACAACCAGAGTGCCCGAGAATCGATGACTGGATAAAAGAAGCTTTGGTACATCTACACAATGGAATACTATGCAGCTGTTAGGAAAAAACGAAGTTATAAAATTTGCCTATAAATGGATGGACATGGAGAAGATTATGTTGAGCGGAATTAGCCAGAAGGAGAGAGACAGATACAGAATGACTGCATTTATTTGCATGGCATAGATATATATGTGCATATTGTGAGGCCAATATCCAAGGTCAAGTGAAACATGACCTTGTATCAGGAGGTCTTGTCAAGGGTGGAAATTGTCGCAAACGTGTGGGAGTCAGAGGCTAGGTTGGACAGAGAATGGAACAGTGTGCTGACAATTGTCGAGGGTACTAGTGCCAACCTAGAACTGAGCATTAAATACAGGCAAAAGATTACACGTGACAACCCTTTAATGTATGTTCTGTAGTCCATAGTCTGGAGGGGAAGGAAGGGAGAGAGAGAGAGAAAGGGAAAGAAATGGGGAACCTGCCATGGAGGTGGGCTGGGGAGGGGGGAGGGAACCGGGTAATTGGTTGTGGGAGATGGGCACTGGTGGAGGGATGGGTGCTGGAACACTGTATGACCAAAACCCAGGTATGGACTTTTTTTTTTGTATCTTTGTGATTGTGTATCTCATGGTGGTATAATAAAATACTTAAAAAAATAGCTCAATGGTGGGCTAAAGAACAACGGGATGAATTCAAGAAAAACAATATAAGAATCATCAGAGTTCCAGAGGTACGGGAAGATAACTTGAATGAGGTAGAAACAGTTAAAGACATCATTGCCAGAAAATACGCAGAGTTGAAAAATGCAGGCAACCAGATCCAAGAAGGCCGAAATGATACCAGCTAAAAGATATTCTAGCAAAAAGACTCCAATAAATAACCTAATAAGAATGAGGAAACCCATAGATAGAGATGTAATATTGCAAGAAACAAGATCAAAGGATAGATCTTACAAAAAGATCATCCCTTACATTTACAGCAGATTTCTCAGATGAAACACTCAGAGCCTGAAGACAATGGTGGGATATTGGGGGAAAAACTCAATGAAATGAAGGCTTAGAATTTTTTTTCCACTTTCAATTATTTTTTCTTCTTTTGGGTCACAGCCAGCAATGCTCAAGGGTTACTCCTGGCTCTGCAGTCAGGAATTACTCCTGGCAGTGCTCTGGGGACCATATGGGATGCTGGGGATTAAACCCGGTCAGCCGCATGCAAGGCAAACGTCCCTCCCTGCTGTGCTATTGCTCCAGCCCTTTTACTTTTAATTTTTAAAATGTTGCAATAGTGTTAACTTTTATGGTAAGTATGTCCAAAATTCCTGCACTCACCACCAACATGACCAGGACCATCTATAAGAGTTACTACTTCTCCTTTCTTTGAACATCTTTTATTCACAAAGTTTGGGTTTTCAGAAAACAATGAGCTGACAATTTTGTAAATTATCAGGACCCTTACAAAAAATATCTTTTCATTGCTAAATTATGGTTAAATCCATTTATCTTTACTTTAAATATTCCATTTATCTTGATATGTATGCATATGCATAGCAGATATTCAAAAGATCTTTTTTTTAAATACCTAGATCGTATTTTCCTCATTCTAGAGAAGGCATCTATATATGTTTTTAAGTATTTTATTATATCACCATGAGATATACAATTACAAAGATATACAATTAAAAGTTCATATTTGGGTTTTGGTCATACAGTGTTCCAGCACCCATCCCTCCAATAGTGCCCATCTCCCACCACCAATGTCCCAGTTCCCTCCCCCCCCCCCCAGCCCGCCTCCATGGCAGGTTCTTTATTTCTTTCCCTTTCTCTCTCTCTTTTCAGAAGGCATCTATTTTACAGCATTTTTCAAGATTGTCTTCCAAGAAACATTTCAGGATATTAAATATCATTCCATTATGGATACAGTGCAGGTATAAATGGATACTTATTATTCTGTCTGTCTTCCCGCTCATCATCGATTTGCTCGAGCGGGCCCCAGTAACATCTCCATACGTCCTGTCTCATGCTAGTAGAGCCCAAGGGCATCTGCTTGCTTCAGGAACATAAAGAGCCTCAATCCATTCCGGAATGAGGTCTGCAATTGTTACTGGTATTTGGAATATCAAATACAACACGGGTAGCTTGCCAGGCTCTGCCGTGCAGGTAGCATACATACTCTTGTAGTCATCTCTAAGTCCAGCATTTATTGATGAAGGTGCGGCCACTTGCGGGCTGTGATAGGCTGGTCTGCTGGGTAGAGTTCTGATGAGAGATAACTCCGGATGTGGAAAATGGAGGCCCTTATGGAGTGAGAGGTCGCTCTGGCTTTGCTGGTAAGGCTTTGCTGGGGTGGCGGGCCAGGACTAGAATCCGCCATCCCTCCTGGGCACCTCGTGAAAGGCTGGGCACAGGGAGAGAAAAAAATTACTTGAGCTAATAATTTGAATTAGAAACAAATGTATTTGAAAGCAAAGTCAGAGAACTTGAAAACTGATGATTCTGGATTTAGAACAACCCAGAACTATACATTGAAAACAGTTATAAAATGAATATTTTCCATAGTTGGTGTATTAGGTCATATGAAGAATGCATTATCCTAAAACTGCCCTGATTTTTAAAAAATGTTTTGGTAAAGGTCATGTCTTCAAAGGTAGTAATAGTTGTATAAATGTTCTTTTAATTTTAAAATTTGTTTTGTTTGTGTAACAATAACTAAAACTAGTTTATAGATTTCTATGCATATCTAGTCTTAGGTATCTATGTAAAATATCGATTGGGGAAAAACATTATTTGTCTTTGTTTTATGCTGTAATTTTAATTATTTTTATTTCTAAATGAAAGCAGTATTCACAATATCTTTAATTTACAAAAACCTCTTCACATTTCAAATGGAAAAGAAAATGAAAAGTATTAGTTGCCTTGGAAACTGAAGTTCACTGCACACTGAATATACTATTAACCCTTATTATGCAACTATGATAGCACACTTTAGATAAAAAGCAATTGATTTAAAAATTACATCTTTGTATATGTGTAGGTTACATACATCTTAAAATCTACTCATTCCTCACTCCCATCCTTGATATTGGCTCATGTCTCCAAATTGAGCTGAATCTATTTTTCCCTGTGCAGAAATCAGTATTCTCTCTTGCACATGAATCTCTCTATCACCCCCACATTTAACTAAGTAAATTTTTAAAAAATAAGACTATTTCATGTTACAAACTTTTAGGGGAAAAAAGTTGAAATCTTCTAAATTTAAAATAGACCTGATATCCATTGTTCTTGTACTGGAAGTTTTTGATATATATCCATCTTCTTTTTATTATTTATAATACTAATCTACACTAATCTGAAATTATTTGTCTGGAAATTTACTGTGCATCATTAAAAGTTAGTGCAATGTTTCTAAAATAAGTCACTAATTCATAACTAGTTGATATTTAGTAATTAACCTAACTTTTCCTCTAACTATGCATTCAATTGGAAGTTAATGACGTTATTTTAAAGAGAATTGCATTTTGACTTATTGCTGGTCATTTGAATTGGGTAGAATAGATTGTATTCATTCCTTCTAACTAGATGGAATTATATGGCACTCCACATACATTATATATAATATATAACTTATACACATAATATATATTCTGTATATATTATATTACATACACGTGTGTTAAATATATACATATTGTAGATTCCATATATTCCATATAAATTATATTGTATATATATTATATACATGTGTATTGTGTTTATGGTGCTAAAACATGTGCAAATTTCCTTTGTTGTGTATGACTTGTATTCCCAAAGTACTCTTTCCTACATGATGTCTAGACCTTTAAGTAATGGATATACATTTTAGTCAACAGGAAACATGCCAGTCTTAGAGGGTCAATGTAGCATGAGGCATTGAAGCCAGAACCTTATGCTGGCAAGCATATGCTCACATCTAAGACACTTCAATAACACCAAATTCAGTACTACTTTGACTTTAAAATGCTGCAAAAATTGGGGCAGCAAATTTTTCCTTTGTAATCATACTGATATAGTCATTTATACATATTTGTGGAATGTATAATAAATGTTTAATTCACTGAGTACAGAATTAAAATATTTTTCAAAGTCAAAATTCTCTTTATTTGACACAGTTTTCATATTCTTCAACAGTCTTTCTCTCTTCCTCCATCTGTTCTCCTTTTGTTGTCAGTAAAATGTTCTGAAAAGTGGAAAATGGCGGACTTCCCTCGTCAGAACTCCACCCAGCAGACCAGCCCATCACAGCCCGGATCACTGACACCCACCCTGCCGCAGCTTATTCCTCAATCCGGCCCAGGTATGCTGGTCCAGAGACTCTCACACATGGGGCAGAGCTGTTCCTTGCTCCCCTGTGCAAAGCCGCTCATGAGGCAGTCGGGAGGCATGGCAGGTTCTAGCCCTGGCCCACCACCTCGGCAGAGCCTCACAACAAGCCAGACCACCGCCTCCTCACCCACGGGGCCGCCATTTTCCACTTCTGGACTTCCCTCTCGTCAGAACTCCACCCAGCAGACCAGCCCATCACAGCCCGGATCACCGACACCCACCCCTGCCGCAGCTTATTCCTCAATCCGGCCCAGGTATGCTGGTCCAGAGACTCTCACACATGGGGCAGAGCTGTTCCTTGCTCTCCCTGTGCAAAGCCGCTCATGAGGCAGTCGGGAGGCATGGCGGGTTCTAGCCCTGGCCCACCACCTCGGCAGAGCCTCACAACAAGCCAGACCACCGCCCTCACTCCACGGGCGCCGCCATTTTCCACTTCTGGACTTCCCTCTCGTCAGAACTCCACCCAGCAGACCAGCCCATCACAGCCCATCACAGCCCGGATCACCGACACCCACCCCTGCCGCAGCTTTTTCCTCAATCCGCCCAGGTATGCTGGTCCAGAGACTCTCACACATGGGGCAGAGCTGTTCCTTGCTCTCCCTGTGCAAAGCCGCTCATGAGGCAGTCGGGAGGCATGGCGGGTTCTAGCCCTGGCCCACCACCTCGGCAGAGCCCTCACAACAAGCCAGACCACCGCCCTCACTCCACGGGCGCCGCCATTTTCCACTTCTGACTTCCCTCTCGCCAGAACTCCACCCAGCAGACCAGCCCATCACAGTCCGGCGCGCGCCAAGCGGCCGCGGGTTCATCAATAAATGCTTTATTTGGAGGTGTTTAAAAGAGTTTGCCTCCCCGCTCCGACAAGCCTGGCAAGCTTCTCGTGTTGTATATGATATGCCAAATTCCAGTAACACTATATTAGGTCATTCCCATGACCTAATATAATGGTTTGAGGCTCTTTATGTTCCTGTAGCAAGCCGATGCCCCTGGCTCTACTGGCATGAGACAGGACATATGGAGATATTACTGGTGCCCGCTCTAGCAAATAGATGATCAACGGGAAGATCGTGGATCGTGATCGTGAAAATGTTCTGAAACCTACAGTATTCATTTTTAATTAATTAATTACACAAAATATTTTTATTAGAGCACTGTGACTTACAAAGTTATTGATATTTGAGTTTAGGCATATAATAGTTCAACACCAATCCCACCCCAAGGATCAACTTCCTCCACCAGTGTTTCCTTACACCTTTTGACCACATATCTGCCTGTCAACTTGACGGGCACATTACAAAATTCCAGCAGTTGCAGCTTAGATCCCAATTTTCAGTTTTGTTGAGTCTGTGTTTAGGAAATATGGCTATACCAATTACACACACTGCCATGTATCCCTGAAACCATGATGTTCACCTACAGCTTCCAGTTCTTCTCTTCCCTCTTCTATGTCTTTCATTATTTGTGCTTCTCTAAACACTGGAATCAAAGTGATCTAGGTATTGTAGTTTTTCACAGTACATGTGCTCATCTAGTATTATATACATACCAGAAATAAGAGACATCATCTTGTGTTTGTCTTTCTTCTGACTTACTCCAATCAACATATCTTCCAGTTCCAAATACATTTCAGCAAATTTCAATATTTCATCATTCCTTGAAGCTGCATAATATTCAGTTGTGCAAATAGCATATACTGCATCTTCATCATTCACTCATCTGTTATTTTATATATGAGATACAGTACTGAGTGCAGCAATAGATAATGGCATGCATATGTCCTTTTGAGAGAGTTTTTATGCATGTACCCAACAGTGGAGTATTGTTATATAGTACTCTGGGTTCTAATCGAACTTAGTCATCTTCCCTGATCCCTAAAATGAACCTACAAGTAAATGTCTGACATATATCTTAATTTCTACTTGAGAGTTCTAAAAAAACATTTCCACATAACAATGTACACATAACATACACTAATGATACTGAGGAGAGTAAATTACATTAAAAATCATAAAGAACATTAAAATCCAAATATGTAAGAGAAGGAAGAGAGAAAGAGAGAGAGAAAGAGAGAGAAAAAAGAGATAAAGAATATGCCATACAGGCGGGCTAGGGGAGGGGGAAGGAATCAGGAACATTGGTGGTGGGAAATGGACACTGGTGAAGGGATGGGTGCTGGAACACTGTATGACCGAAACTCAAACATGAAAATCTTTATAATTGTATATCTCACGGTGGTATAATAAAATATTAAAAAATAGAGTAATTTGGTTAAGTTTGATTATAACTAAAATACACACAGCACAACACAATTCATTGTATTATTTTTACATCACTTCACTTGTCTTCCCCGTTGTTCATCGATTTCCTCTACTGGGTGCTGGTAATGCCTCCATTTGTCAGGAATGAGGTCTATTATTGTTACTGTTTTGTGCTTGCATATCTAATTCACCCTGGGTAGCTTGCCAGGGTCTGCTGTGGGCTCTGGGTTTATCCCAGGGGATCCATTCTTTTTCTATTTCAGACCATCAGCCTTCCAGGGTCCATGGGGCAGAGCCCTGGGTGTAGACAAGCCCGTCTCCTATCTGCAACCTGCCAATGCAGCCAGGCACTGCAGCCAACCCTGCAATGCCTCGAGGGGTCAGGAATTATTTGTACATGGGTTAATAAAATATGCAAAAAGATTAATATTATTGGGACCAAAGAATAGTTCTTTTTGTTGTTGTTCAAATGATATTGTATCATTTGAATAGAAATTTGATATATTCTAATTTAGATCAATGAAAGAAACATTTGATTTTATGGTATTGTGTTCATACTCTTCCTCTGATGAGAAATAATTTTAGACTTATCATGGCCTTCTTGTACAGCAAAGTAAAATTGAAAGAAGAAACAAAGTCATCAATGTAAGCTAAATTTTAAAAGTTGATTCAATCCTGAGACAATTACCTGTCTGGGATAATTTTTTTCTTTCTTTTCCTGCCCCTAGAATTTCTTCTTCTGCTTTTTGTTATTTCTCCTCTTTCCTTCAACTTTATAGTATTTCTGACTATCTGAGTGGAAATATTGCCAACATATCTTTAGTGCTATACCACTATTAAAAACTCTAGTGCTTCAGGGAAGAAAAAAAATTCTAAACTGAGATTTGGCAAATAAGCCAGGAACAGTAGAAAAAATGACATGTAAACTAGGATACTATTGTTTAACTAAAAGCAGGAGTTTGAAAGGAGGGAAAGTGGGGAAAAGAGGAGCGAAATAGAAGAGACATGGGCAGAGAGACATAGGGAGAGACAGATCAGGTGACTCAATCCTTCTCTTAGTCTTGATGCAGAGATTGTGTTAATACTAGATAATAGAGATGAGGTAAAACATAAAAAATGAGTGAGAGGTAGTACAATGTGTAAAGCTCTGTGCCCAAGATTGTGGGGGTCACCATTCACAGAGGTAACTACCAAGACAAAGGAATGGGTTTGGGGAAAAGGATGATGAGATGAAGGTATAGCGTAAGTTTACAGGTGATGTTGTATTTGGAAATCAAAATCTTAAAAGTAAGACATTAAGATATAGTTTCTGAGTCCATCTGCAAGGTGGCAGGGACCCACTATTTACATCACTCTGAGGAAACAGATCTAGATGGATCATAGAAAGGTCTTTAGAAAGCAGATTTTTCAGAATAGTAGCAGGATAATTAGGAGTGTGAGAGGCCCAAGAAATTAGGATGTACATATAATGGTTAATGTTATCGTGAACTTCACTGGCGTGCCCAGCTACAAAACTTAATGTGTTTATTCCCAATAAAACTTTGGAAAATAAAACAAAAAAAAAAACTCTAGTGCTTAACATAACATAATGTTAACATTAACAAAGGAAAGCCCTGTTGAAATAAATTTTGGAGAGTTTTGTATATTCCTATAGACCGGGAAATATAGAAGATATTTTAACTTGTATTTTTCCACTGTTATGAAAGGACTATTGGAACATCTACAGAAAGTCTAAGAAGTCAGAACTGTATACAGCCGTGCCATAAATGTTCCATCTGCAATCATATTCCCAAATAAACCTGTCTGTGATTATTTATAGCTGATTATATTTTGAGGCATACCATAGTATCTTGATGACAACGAATACTTTCTGAATTTTCTAAATGTAAATGATATGCATTTTCATTGATTATCCATTTAACATACTTATTAATCACTCTTATATGCATGGACAGCATTATGTGTCACAACCGCAGCAAAGTAGCCAAAGACTATTAAGATAAAGCATAAACAGTATCTTTTATACACTGTATAATGTGGACCAAGATGAAGAAATTGGTACAATTGAAACACACAATTTTCAGACATTGGAAATAAAGTGGACATCTCTTCTTGAATAAAGTATCATTCAAGAGCCCACTCTAAAATTCTGTTTTCAGAGGTAGTATCCTGCTGTGTGGGAAATGAGGACTATTGAAGAGATCAATTATAAAGTTGGAAGAACAAACAACAGCCAGGTAAAACGGAGGAAGCATAGGAACATTTGGTTCTTAACGTTTTACACATCAGTGTTTTAATGAAAATAACCCTGTCAAAATGGAGGAAGGCGAAGCAGTGATGAGCAAATTACATCACCAAGAAATTACAACTTAATGTCCTTCAATTTGAATCAAACTTCCCTGAACTTAAAAAGTTCCTCTGAAAAAAATAGAATATGGTATGATTTTCAGAGGTTGTTTTCGACAAGTAACCTCATTTCTTGCCTCTAGTTACTTTAATTCATTCCAAATTTCCAAAGAGTATTGAAATTAACAGCTGAAGTGGAGCTTCTTGCTCCCAATGGACTTAAAAAATACATGGAGAAAACTACTATAATTCTTAGAACAGAGACATAAAGCAGATGTTAAAGAAATTCGGGTAATGAGCATAAGACAAAAGAGATATAAATGAAGGAAAAATCTTGGAAGAGATTAGAGTTATCTCTGACTTCAGAGAAAATTGAAACGAAAAGCAGATTGGTAGCATTCACATAAACCTACAGATGCTTATACACTCATTTTCACATGTACATGCCATGACTAAAAGAAATAAAATATGTTGAACGAAAACACAGCATGGCAAAATTAAAAGCTATTTGTTAAACATCTTTCTACAAAATATAACCAAACAACACCTGTAAATGATTCATTTTTCTTCCAGATGTTGTATATTCTACGTTCTCATTCATACTTAAAACTAAACAAACATAAAACTATTCCTGTTAGGGTCCCTTTAAGAATTAAAGGGATAGCTTTTTTCTCTTAAAGGGATGGCCAATATCCAAATTATGGGAATATAAAGGAGTTGGAATAAACAGTTGAGGAGTCAGTTGAGATTGCCTTCTCAGCCTCGTGAACAGGAGTGAGTTGGAGAACCAGAGAGCCTGGCAGGAGAGAGAGAGAGGAGCAGAGTGAAGTGTTAGCTGAGCTTGCCTAAGGGCAGAGCAAGGAAATAGTTTGAAGAGAGTCTTAAAGGGAGTTCTAAGTCTCTGGACTGGTTATGTACCTAATATTGTCAATTAGCCACACAGCTGAAATCTGACATATTCCCATGAAAGAGTTTTCTTTTAAATCCCTTTCTTACAATATCACATTTGCTTTCTGACAGTACCGTTTTTATTCTATTAATTATTGACCTAACCAGAGTGCATGACGGTCTACACAACAGAAATTGCTATGCCAAAGTCTTGTTTAATCTTTGACCAGAGGCATATATAACATTCTTAGATTAGGTGTCTCAGAAATGGCAATTCAACTGAAAGTAGTTATTATATTAACTTAATCTTGTAACATATTACTAAAGACAGAAATGCTTCCTAGCTTCTACCTAAGGATAGTGAATGTGTCATATTTAAAAAATAGTATAAAGAATTAAGGAGATGCCTTTATTTCTTGTGCTTATTTCTGAATATCTTTAAATTATGTTTTATGTATATTTATGACATGAGTCATCATGATATAACTCTTTAGTCTTTCCATGCAATTTCTTTGTCTGTGCTAATTCACTAGGGTACCCTCCCTGTCATACTTTGACCAGAGCAATTGGTCAGAATGAAGGTTCGTGTTTTGGTCCTGTGCACTATTCCTATAGAAGCAAAGATAGCAAAACCCCAAGATCTCATGGAATCAATTGTGTCTGTGATCAGTCTCAGGATCTCACTAATGTCCACCTTGTTCTCTGCCCAATCTCTTGAGGTTGTTTATTACACATATTTGATTTATTCATATAAGGTCATAATCTACATTCATTAATTTACTTTATTTGAATTTTATTTATATATTAAAACTATAACTGAATAAACACACGTTTATGTTTGGGGTCCACTCCTGGTGGTGTTCAGGGATAATTCCTAGCTCTGTTCTTAGGAATCACTCTTGGCAGTGCATGGAGGACAATTTGGGGTACTTGGGAATTAAAATGGGGTGGACTACATATACGTAGGCAAAGTATCCAGTGCAGTATCTCTCCAGCTGCACACACAAAATGGTTTTTTGTTTTCTTTTTTTAGGTTTTTATTTTATTTTATATTTTATTACACCACCATGCGATAATCATTTAGAAAGATGTTCATGATTGAGTTTCAGTCATACATTGTTCAAGCACTCGTCCCTCCATCAGTGAGTGAAATTAGTCAGAAGGTAAAGAACAGATATAGAATGACCACATTAATTAGTGGAATATAAATATATACTAGTGTTCAATCACTGTATCACTGTCTTCCCGTTCATCATCGATTTGCTCGAGCGGGCCCCAGTAACATCTCCATATGTCCTGTCTCATGCTAGTAGAGACATCTGCTTGCTCCAGGAACATAAAGAGCCTCAAACCATTCCATCAGGTCATGGGAATGAGGTCTGTAATTGTTACTGGTATTTGGCATATCAAATACGACACAGGTAGCTTGCCAGGCTCTGCAGTGCGGGTAGCATACTCTTGTAGTCATCTCAAAATCCAGCAATTGTTGATGAACCCGCGTGGCCGCTTAGCAACCACACAAGCTGGGCTGTAATAGGCTGGTCTGCTGGGTGGAGTTCTGACAAGAGGGAATTCTGGATGTGGAAAAAGGAGGCCCTCATGGAGTGGGGGTTGAATTCTTCCACATTGCTTTCCAGTGATGAGTAACACCTACATGAAAATCTTTTAAACAATTTTTTGAACAAGATACTGCATTGTAGAAGTGACTCCAGATTTCGCTTTATAATTACCATAATATAAATTTCACTTTCATACTATAACTCTGATTGATTTCAATGTTATATGTCAGTTATTATTTTCTCAATTTTTATAATTTATGTCTTGAGTTTATTTACTAACAGTAAGATGTTGATATGCCTATTCAGATTTTACTTTGGGAAGTTCACTGAATTTTACGTTATTCAGTCAACATTCACTTTTTGAAGTGTGCCAGACCAATCACCTGTTTTCCCTGCTGTCTTTTGACTGATTAAAATTAGCAAAGTTTACTGGTTTAAAAATATCTTCCACTCATGGCTCAGAGATTCATATGTAAATGTTAAAAGAGATCAACAAATAGAAAAGATGCTCCTAGTCCCTGCCAGGCACTTAGACGGGAAAGGGAAGGACCAGGCCTGCCCCAACAAAGCCCCAGCAACCGAAAAACTCTACACTCCTCAATCACCACCATGTTCAAGCTGTACTCAACTGCTGGGATGAGACACAGTCATGAATCAATCCATTGAAAAACTCAGGTATGTGGGTAATGCCACTCAAATCCCTTTCTTTCATGAAATAGGGTTTGAGGTCCCTCCCCCAAGTCCCTATTCTTCTGGAAGTCCCAGCAGTAGCTCTCATGCCCCAGAGCTAATTCCAAGGGAAAATTTTACTACAACATTATCAACTTTTAAAAAATTTTGGAATCCTGGACATCTCAAACACTATTATACTGGATATACCCAGTATTAGTTGTATCACTTGTCTTCCCATTGTTCACCGATTTGTTTTGGAGGACAACAGTAATATCTCCATATGTCCTGTCATGTGCTAGTGTAGCCCAAAAGCATCTGTTCACTCCAGAAATATGAAGACGCTCAGACCATTTTTCAGGTCATGGGAATGAAGCTATAATTGGTACTGGTTTTTGTCATATCAAATACGACATGGGTAGTTGCCAGGCTCTATTGTGCAGGTGGTATACTCTCAGTAGAAGGCTCTCATCTCATGCATTTACTGATGAACCGTAACAGGGAGAAATCGGCTTTTCTCTTGGGTGGAGCTCTGACAATCTATGGACTCCAGATATTGAAAATGGCAGCCCTCATGGTGTGGGGGTTCCTCTGGCTTCTTGTGAGACTCTAAAGTAAAGGCAACCAATAACAAAATATATATCCAAAATATCTACCCAAAATTTCTTTTCCTTTCCTGGAGCAAGCAGATGCCCCTGTGGTACACTTGCTTGCAACAGGACTTATGGAAATGTTATTGGTGCCCTTTCAAGCAAATCAGTGAACAACATGAAGACCAGTGATACAAGTGAAACAGGTGATCTACCCAAAAATATACACAGTGCCTATCCTGTGACAAAATAATCCAATAATTTCTTATACAAGGGCCAACAGCTCCTTGGTGAGATAGAACTATCTTAACTAACTTTCTGCTAAGAAAGCATTTTTAATTATGTTTAGCAAATGACCTATAATAAACAATATAACATAAGCTATTGAGGGTCTCCTATAGGGCCAGGTTAAGGTGGTGGCTGGGGAAGTTGGAAACAATGGTGCTGGTGGGAAGATGCAATGGTGGTGCTACAGGCGTTGAATATTGAATGCCTGCAACAAATTAATGAGAACTGCTTAGTTTAAAAATTGACTATTAAGTTCAATAAGATCAATCAGTGAAAGCAAGAATACAGATGGCCCAATCTGTGTAAAAGCTCAGTGAAAAAGACTTGACTTTAGCACCGCAATTACGAGATGTATGTTGCAATAAGCAATAAAAGTAGAATAATCATTGCCTGCTAGTGGAGAAGGTTTGCATGATGGATGAGAAACTAGGGTTTTCAGTAGTAATGGTACATTGGTCGTGGGACTGGTGTTGGATTATTAACTACTTGAAACAACTGTATTGTGGACTACTTTGTAAATCAAGGTGTTAAAATGCAATTTTAAAAATAATAAAAAAACCTTAATGTGAAATACCTATGTATTGTTAACTATATTCAGTACCGTATAAATAAATTAAATATATTTAGTGTCTCTCATATATTTATATATAAATATTAAATATATTTAATTGATATTTAGATTATTATATTTAATGTACTGTAAATTATATATTTTTAAAGAAATAACTACATCTTTTGTCATTTAATTACAAGATGTGATGTTTTACTTGTTGTCTGGCTCTACTAAGTCCTGCTATTTTCTCCTTGAAATTGGATGAAGTAATTTAAAAAATAAGTTTGCTTAGAAGTATTTCATCACTACAATTTGATAAACTCTGTAATGATAGAACATTTAATAGTTTCTTCGATGAGTTCATTTCTCTGGTCAATATCTTTTGTTCATCACTTCCCAACTAACTTTACCATTAAACCTTATCTAACAGTATCTGAAAAGAGTAGTCTATTTTAAACCCAATATGAACGAAGCAGCAGGCTTTCTCAAGCATGAGAAGAATAGCCAAGATCAAGAACTAGATAGCATAATGGAAGGAAACATACAACTCAAAAACAGCATTTTTCAGGCATTCATTTTGTATTTATTTTGTGCTCTAAGCAGCAGACATTTAGTCCAATAATTTATTCAAACAAGATTTTTGTTGTTATTGGAAGAAGACATTTATTTTATCATAACTAATCAAAAAACAGAAGATAAAATGTAGAATATCATGATTTATAATTGAAGTTATTTTTTTTTTTTTGCTTTTGGGTCACACCCGCAATGCTCAGGGGTTACTCCTAGCTCTGCAGTCAGGAATTACTCCTGGTGGTGCTCGGAGGACCATATGGAATGCCGGGATCAAACCCGGCTGGCACAGGCCAGCAGATGTGCAAGGCAAATGCCATACCCGCTGGGCTATCGCCTCCGCCCCCCGCAGTTAATTTTTTGATGATTTGAATAGTTTGTCACATTCTAAGTTTCTTTGTACTTTATCAACCAAAGAATATTTGAATATATGTTCTGAACAATAAAGCATCCACCTATCCTTGTCTTCCAATAATGTATTGAAAAGAATAGAGAAGCATTCAAAAAAAACCAAAAACAAAACCAAGATTACCTAGCTATGGAGGAAGAAGACTAATGTTGGTGGAGAGGGAAGAAGTAAATTTAAAATGACACAGGACAGTGATGGAAAGTTTTCTCACTTTGGTTGTGATGAAAGTAAAATGGCTTTGTACAACAAATCCATAGAGAGTAACACTTTTATAATAATATTACCAAAACATATAAAATATATTTGTTTATATTTGTAGTTTATATTTCCATATAAATATGTATAAATTAGCTTATATACATATAAATTGAGACAGAACTAAGTATATGGATTGTAAATTAAAAAATAATATGGTAGAAAGCAATGGAGGAATGTAATTTACTTTTTTAAGTTATGGTTTTATTACTCATTTTATTGGTTTGTAGAAACCTTCCAAATAGACTCCTATGCACATTCGGACCTATCTAAGAAATGTATACCAACCAGAACAGTGGATCAGTTCTTGGACTGGGAAATGCTTTGATTGTAGAGGCCAGCTGGCATTGGCCCTTGGTAATAGCAGGCATGTTTCAGGGTCTACAGGACCATTTAGATCCATGTGCATGCTAGGCATGGGCTCTTGACCACTTAACTATTTGCCCAAGCCCTTAATTTTTTTTTTCTTTTTGCGTCACACCTGGCGATGCTCAGGGATTACTCCTGGCTCTGCACTCAGAAATTACTCCTGTCAAGCCCTTAATTTTTAACTTTGGAAAAAGATTCTTCAAAACCTGTCAGTCATGAAAAAGACTCTCTTCCCACATACACACACACACACACACACAGAATAATTTCTCAGTGTGTATGAGTTTAAATTTTATACTATGATTTCATGATGTAGGCATGCTTATACTGCCTAAATTGATAAATGCATGCCGTACATCAACTGTTGGGTATTACATAGAACATTCAGAGTACCATGAAAGTTTCATATTTGACTATGTTATAAATTACTGTTGTCCAGTTTTCTATCTCCTAAAAAATTAATGGGCCTCTTTCCGTACTTTCTGTTTCTTTTCTGGATATGTAAAAACATGCAATTCTGTATATAATATTTCATATATGGTATACTTTAATTAACACTGTACTTTAATTAACACTGTAGTTCTCAATATTAGTAATATTGTCTGCACATTTGAAAATTTAGAGATTAATAAATTAATCTGAAAATTTAGATATTAATAAACAAATCTGAAATTTTAGAGATTAATAAATTAATCTGAAATTTTAGAAATTAATAAATTAATCTGAAAATTTAGAGATTAATAAATTAATCTCTAAATTTATTTTTCATTGTTGGAGAGGGGGAGATATTGACATCTGTGCAGATAAAAACCATTAATACCTCAAATATCTAATAATACATCATAGGGAAATAAAACACAGAAGAAACTTTTACACCTAAAAATGCAGTAATACCTTGGTCTACTTTCATTGGACGAGATTTGCAAGCATTTCCTACCAACCTATAACATGCTGTCTTAATTATTTCTCTATAATTCTAAAATAATTTATTTTATTAAAATCAATCCATGAACAAGGGGAAGACAGTGATACAATGACAGAAGTTTAAGAAAATATGTACCTGCTAGATGTTGAATATCTATATTCCCTCAAAATTAATCTGTTTAAATCCTTACAACAAATGTGATATTGAAAGGAGGTAGAGTATGATTTAGTTTTAAGGTAGAGTCCTTATAAATGAAATTAATGTGTTAATAAAGATATCATAGAGATTTTTGCTTATCCTGTCACATGAGATTACATTTATAAAATCTGTGATCTATAAAACAGCCCTCAACTGACACTTCTTGAACTCCAGTCTTCGACTTCAATTGCTCAGAAATAGGAGATAATTGAATTCCTATTGCTTGCAAGCTACCCAATCTGTATATTTTTATAAAAGCAGCTTGAAGGAAAAGGGCAATACTTGGAGCAACCAGCTCCAGATTGTCAGAAATTGCAAATTAAACATTAAGTAGGATAGAATGGAGTGTGTCATGCTAAGTAAGAAAGTCAAGGCCAAATGTTAGATGATCTACGTCATATGTCATATGCAGAGTATAAAGAAAAACAGAAAGGGGTTAGACACAAGCAATGCAAATCAGTTCTCCAAGATCAATAAATAGAACAGGGAACTTAAGAGTTTAAGAATGTAGCATTTGCAGAGCTTGTTATTCCAAAAAGGGCAATGGTAGAGAGATCTTGAAATAGTAATGGAAGAATTACTGTAATAACTCAATAATTATAAAATAAATTCAATACAATTTAAGCTATGATACTTCAATTAAAATAACTAAAATAAAATATTAAAAATAAAGTTTAATATATAAACTTGCCAAATTTCTTTAGCTGAGATTTTGATATTAGTAGGGTAAGAGAATACTTCTCAGACTTGGCTTTACTATTTAAGTGTGAATTTAGATGAATAAAAGATCTTTGAAAAGACAGTTCATTCATCTTTTATGGCCTCCAAGCAGTAAAGGTAAGTCTGTCACAAGAGGAGAATTATAAAATCATTGGCAGAAAGATATAGACTAAATGCCAAACGAATTGCTAGAGATTGCAAGTTTTAATGGCAATAACCTTATGAGCATGTATGAGAATGTACTTGGCATTAGGCTGGAGGATAAGGTTGAATTTGACTAAAATTATCTTTATACAGACAGTTAATCATATAGAGGTATATTAAATCTATTAGTTTAGGCGCTGAAGCAGTCATGACCTTTGCTAGATCCGTTGATGATGCCTAGATTGAACAATGGCAGATCTACATTAACTGATGAAATGCCCCAAATTACTAGATCAAATGTTGAAAAAAAACATGGAGGTACAATTTATGTATTGGTTCATTATGTTAAACTCACTTTCCTATGCCAAGGGTTGCTCTCAGAGTGGACCCACAGGATACTACTTTTTGTGAAATCCTGAAGTATTATTAGAGATGAATGCCAGATTTTTAGAAAGATCTTTATATTGGAAATAATCATGGATATGAGTTTCCCTTTGGTTAAAATAATGGTATAATGGAATGTCAGACTTAAGGTAGCTTGTGTAAATACCAGAAAATCAGGTAAATTATTTGATTTTGGTTTAGGAATTGTATTATTTTATTTATTTACAATTTTTTTGAGGCATCAAAATTTTAACACTGTTCTTTATACTTGACACCTATTTTGTTTTAATATCGCACCATCAGCAATCACTTGATCACTTGATCACTTGAATCCTGTTACTCATTGATTTGCTCGAGTGGGCGCCAGTAACATTTCCATTGGACCCTATCACGTGCCAATGTAGCCCAATGGCATCTGGTTGATTCAGGAATATAAAGAGCCTCAAACCATTCCTTCAGGGTCTTAACAAGGAAGTCTGACCATCTTGTAGGTGGGCGGCCACGTGATCTTTTGACATCCTGTGGGATCCAGTCTGTAACACCTCTAGTCCAGCGGTTGTCTCCAAATAGCATTACATGTCCAGCCCATCTGATTTTCGATGCCTTGGCAAATTAGACAGCGTCCCTGATTCTGGAATAGTGACGGAGGTCAGAACTCCGGATTCCTTCTCTCACTTGAGTGAGGCGTGATATTCCAAGCATAGCTCTTTCAATTCCTCTCTGGGAGACCCGAATAGCATTCTCATCCTGCTTTCGTAGGGGCCTAGGTCTCTGAGGCATATGTTAATGCAGGGAGAACGGTGGAGTCAAAGAGATGTGCCCAGAGCCAGAGGTTCTTTGTCCTTTTAGCTATTTCTTCAATGCCTTTGAAGGCATTCCTCCTGCGCAGCTCAGGTTTTAGGTCGTTCATCATGTTGGTTTCTCGACCTAGGTACACATAACTGCTGCATTCAGAGATGTTTGTTCCATTGAGAGTGAATGGGGCCTCTGGAACTAGTTCATTCTTCATAAACAGACAGCCATTTTAGTCCTTCTTCATTTTGGCAGCCCAGGATCGCCATGAAATTTTATCAGACACTGCTTGTTTGCCTTTCTTATTGCTGCCATATTAAGGGCTCTTTCGGAGTCAGGAAAATAAACATTTCTGTTACTGGATTTGGCATATCAAACACGCATCGGACAGCTTGCCAGGCTCTTCCATGCGGGTGCTATATTCTTATTACTTTGTGGGGCTCTCTCAGAGAGGTGGGTAGAATATTTATGGTAATTTGGAGGTAAATCGCTCAGCCGCGCAGTGGCTGCACGCAACGGGGAAAGCTGGTTTCTGCTCTGCTGGGTGTACCTGTGTCTTAGGCTCAAGCATTCCTGGGCTTGAAATACTCTCCTCTGAAGGGCAGGTCATCAGCAATGTGTCAACTTTTTCTCCACCATGGTGCCAGGGTGCCAGGATGCCAGGTTGCCTCTTTAGGCATCCTTACCCGAGGCAAGCTCAGTTCTATAGAAAAAATCTCCAGTGCCTTTAGAAATTAGTTGTTCCCTTAATATGATTCTTATATCCCACTTAATGAGTTTTTTTTCTTTTATTGTGGAGGTGGTGTCACCTATACATGTATTGAAAAATAAAGGTAAATTCCAAAAATGCCACAAACTATAAATCAATAAATTGATAACATTTTTTCAGAAACTGCATATCTTTCTTTCTATAGGCATATAAATTTATAAAATGTATGGTATTAATTTTTTATGCTATTGCTTTTATACATATTCTGAAAATATACAATTGAGTAAGAGTTTGGCCAAACGTTACAAAATTAACAGAAAATGTAAATAAACTTAGAAAAATATAAAAGTGAACCTTAAGTGACAGAGAGTTTGTGCAGTGGGTAAAACTGACCAAAGACTGTCAGGGATAATCCACAGGTTTTGAACCAGAAGTATGCCCTCACCACTTATGAATCTGACTGCCTAAGCAAGCAAAGTAAGTCACATTTTAGACTAGATGGATATTGAATGTTGGCATCATGATAAAAAACAGTATAATATATAATGCTTAAGTATTAGCATTAATGAATAAAGTTTATAATTAAAATCTCAATGGTTTAAAATTTACCTGAATACATTGGAATATTCAATATAAAAAGCATTAATTCATCACTTAAAATGCATTAAAAATGCAGAGTGAGGTAGGAATAGACAGACTTTTTTAACCTAGGAAAACATAAATGTTGTTAGTGATGCCATACTCAATGGTATAATAATGAGAACTTTGTCTTTAAAAGGAGCTCATTGCATATGGAAAGTGCTGATAGTCATTAATAATTAGAAAAATACAAATAAAAGCAATGAGATGCCATCTCACATCTGTGAGAATGGCACTTAATTAGAAATGTGGAAATGGCCAGTGGTGGCAGGATCGTGGTTAGAAAGGAACCCTCATCCACTCTTGGTAGGAGTGTTGTCCAGTTCAGCCTCTATGGAAAGCAAAATCTATATTTCTCAAAAACTAGGAACAGAGTCTCATATGACGCAGCAATACCACGTCATAACATCTATCCCCAAAAACACAACCATTAATCTGAAGGGATATAAGCACACCAATGTTTATTGCTACACTTAGTGAGATAGCTAAAATATAGAAATAACCAAATACCCAACTACAAATAAATCAATCAAGAAGTTGTGGTATATACACACAGTAGAATACTATGCAGCTCTAAAAAAGAACAAAATTAAGCAATTTGCAGCAACGTAAACAGAATTAGTGGACATCATGCTGAGTGAGATCAGTTAGAAGGAATTTGCTTCTCTTTCTCAAAAACAACTGGTTTGTTAGAGGGGAGGTTCGCCTCACCTTCCACATTGGCTGAGTAAGCAGAGGCTCTGAGATGTGGAAATAGTGCTGCTGAAAAGGTGAGGTCTAAGTCAAATTACTATTAAGCACATTAGTAACAATTAATCTTAGTACAGAAGTGGGTTTGATGATAGTTTTGATCTTATGATTTGTTTTTAATTGACCACTGCAATATAGCACCTTAAAAAGGTCTAGTTTAAACAAAACATTATTTTAAAATAAATTTAATTAATAATAAAACCTCAATTGGTGCAATGATGCTTGACTTACTCTAATAGCAATTCTTCTTTGATAAGTTGATTTTTAAACCAAACCAGTACATTTATTCTCATCTACTAAACATCCAGCATCTACAATTCCATATATATATACATATATATGTATATACATATATATGTATATGTATATATATATATATATGTACACTGGAAGATATTTTCAACCTTCCCACAAGTAATCCTGGAAATAGATAAGCACCCACCCTGGTAACCTAGAATGATAATTAGAGGTAATAATTATAGAGGTGTAATTAGAGGTAATGCCAAATCATTTGAAACACCTAGTAAGAGGAATACTTTGATTTGTTGGTTTAAGAAAACATTTAAGGAGTTGTTTTAAAGCTCCAAGTAAGGTATGCAGCGTAGTGATTCTCAAATAAGATTGTGTGGTTTAAATAGACATAATCAGCAATTTGCAGAATATCAGTAATGGCTTCCTCATAGATAAGGTGTTATGAGAGAAAGGAAAGTTTAAATAGAACAACTTCCTGACCTCCCATCTTAATAAAATAATAAAATGCTAATTTCTTACAGAGAAAATGGAGATATGATTCCTACTGGAAATATTTAAAAGCTATAGGAGTGATAGTTCCTCTGTGATGGAGCTCTGCTTAACTGATGTGTTTGCCTTGTGCAAGAGAAAGGTGGATAGTTCTTGATTGATTGAAAATTGTGGCAATGTCCCCAAGCAGTGTTTAGGGGTCACAGTAGTCACTCCAATGACTCTAGGTCCAGTTATGCTGGTCTGACTCAGGTCACTGCTCTAGCCAGTGGTGTGGTATTGTTTTAACCCTGTGGCACTGTGTCAAGAGGGCCCTCTTAGAGAGATTCCTGATAATGTCCAGAGTCAAATTCAATCCTTCTAATTCAAGAAATGGACTCTAGTACTTTGAGTTTCCCCATTTAAATTTTAAGTATAGTAAGGTCCTAAACCCAATTGATCACTTGATCACTTGACATCCCGTTATTCATCGAATTGCTTGAGCGGGCGGCAGTAATATTTCCATTTGACCGTATCATGTGCCAGTGTGGCTTAATGGCATCTGGTTGCTTCAGGAATACTAAGAGCCTCAAACCATTCCTTCAGGGTCTTGACGAAGAAATCTGACCATCTTGTAGGTGGGCAGCCACTTGATCTTTTGACATCCCATGGCGCCGGGAAGGATGGTGGGTTCTAGCCCTGGCCCACCACCCCAGCAGAGCCTCGCAACAATCCAGGCGACTCCCCACTCCATGAGAGCCTCCATTTTCCACATTTGGACTTCTCTCTCGTCAGAACTCCACCCAGATGACCAGCCTATCATAGCCCGGCTTGCGTGGCCGCTGCGGCCGCTCGGTTCATCAATAAATGCTGGACTTAGAGATGCCTACAAGAGTATGCTATCTGCATGGCAGAGCCTGGCAAGCTACGTGTGTTGTATTTGATATGCCAAATACCAGTAACAATTATAGAGCTCATTCCGAATGGATTGAGGCTCTTTATGTTCATGGAGCAAGCAGATGCCCTTGGGCTCTACTAGCATGAGACAGGACACATGGAGATGTTACTGGGGCCCACTCGAGCAAATCGATGATGAACGGGAAGACAGTGATACAGTGACCCTATCCTGTGCCAGTGTGGCTTAATGGCATCTGGTTGCTTCAGGAATACAAAGAGCCTCAAACCATTCCTTCAGGGTTTTGACGAAGAAATCTGACCATCTTGTAGGTGGGCAGCCACTTGATCTTTTGACATCCCGTGGGATCCAGTCGGTAACGGCTCTAGTCCAGCGGTTGTCTCCAAATCGCATTACATGTCCAACCCATCTGATTTTCGATGCCTTGGCAAACAAGGCAGCATCCCTGACTCTGGAACAGCGACGGAGGTCGGAGCTCTGGATTCCTTCTTTCACTTGAGTGAGGCATGATATTCCAAGCATAGCTCTTTCAATTCCTCTTTGGGAGACCCGAATAGCATTTTCATCCTGCTTTCATAGGACCCAGGTCTCTGAGGTGTATGTTAATGCAAGGAGAACGGTGGAGTGCTGCAAGACTCCTCTAAGGGCCACTGCATCTGCTCTGAATTGCCGCCTGCAAATCACTTCGTGGATAAGGGTGTAGTCTAAATGTGGCAGTTTATCTGACCATGTATGCTGTACTAGCTGGTATAAATATTCTCCCAAGCTACCACAATCATCGTGGGACTAGCTAGATCTCACCAGCATATTAGCCTGGCCACGTAGGACCCTAAGTAATTAGACCAGAGAGAAATGCTGTTTGCTTCCAAGCAAACAAGCATGGCTCCCTGATATACTCAAAGGCAACTAAAATACAAAACCAAAATGAAGTAGAAGAGACTTGTGAAGGCTTGGAGAAATATTTAACTGGCATTAGTATTAGTCTTTGGTACAGAGACATGCCATCTCAGAAACCCCCTTCGCTACCCTATAAAGGCATTTCCAGGCAGATCTTGGCTCAAAACATTAGCATACTAAAGGGTCTAGGTGAGGTGCAGGGAGGGATTACCTAAGGGAATTTGATCCTCCCTGCTTTCCATAACAGTGGGAGGGAAGGTCTGAGTTGCAGGGGTATAAACTAGCCTGTTTCCTCTCTCGCGCACTTCTTTTTGGGCTCTCTCTTTGTGAGTGCTCACCCTTCTTGGGAGTCTTGTCTTCTCCTTTTACAAAGCCTTTACACGTGGTGGCCGCCATCTTGGCCTACACGTGGCTGGGGTTCTAGTCTGGAATCCTAAGCACCGGGCTTTTCCTTTTGCTGATTTGTATGCCTGAACCTGTGATAAGTAAAGCCTTTTAAAACTGCATTGGATTCCTGAGTTTTCATCCATTCCTCGCCGGCTTTGGAGGTAGACAGTGCTTCCTGGCACTGTCGGGGACCTCGGCGGAGCTCCCCAACAGTGGAGTTGAAGAGATATGCCCGGAGCTGGAGGTTCTTTGTCTTTTTAGATATTTCTTTGATGCTTTCATTCTATGCTGCTCTTCCTCCTGCGCAGCTCAGGTTTTAGGTCATTCATCATGTTGACTTCTCGATCTAGGTACACATAACTTCTGCATTCAGAGATGTTTGTTCCATTGAGAGTGAATGGGGCCTTTGGAACTAGTTCATTTTTCATGAACATAGTTTTGCTGAGATTCAGCTGTAGACCTCTCTACAAACCCAATTGTATTACATATTTCTCTCTGAATAGATAATGCTATGTTTAGAGGTGACTACAAGAGTATGCCACCTGCACGGCAAGCCTGACAAGCTGCCTGTGTCATATTTGATATGCCTGATACCAGTAACAATTACATTGGTTCATTCTCATGACATAATATAATGGTTTGAGGCTCTTTATGCTCCTGGAGCAAGCAGATGCCCTTGGGCTCTACTAGCATGAGACAGGACATATGGAGATATTGCTGGTGCCCGCTCGAGCAAATAGATTATGCATGGGAAGATAGTGATAGTGATAGTGAATAGAAAAGTATAATATCTGGAAAGTGGTATGGATTACGATTTTCCAAAAGTAATTAATAGGAGCTTGCAGCAATAATTCATATACATCAGGCAAAAAGGATAGCATATATCTCCAAGCCTAACTTCAGTCTTATATTCATTAATTATCTTAAAATTATCACCAATACAATTTAATTTTATATTAATGAAGGTAAGAAAACTATTTACAAAAGTTATTACCTCCCTGTATCATTTTTATTTGGGGGGGCTGTGCAAGTCAGTGCTGCTCAAGATTTACTTCTGACTATGTGCTCGGGACAACTCCTGGCAGGGCTCCAGAGATCATATAGAGTTGCAGGGATCAATCATGGCTTGGATGTATGTGGGGCCAAAACCTTAACCTCTACTATGTCTCTGGCCCCCTTAAATCATATTTTTCACACAAGGAAATTCGCATTGTGATCTTTAACACAATATGTTATCTATGAGCTCATTAAATTTAATTTTTTTTAGTTTCAAGAATAAATGTGAGCATAAAGATGTGTCTATAGCATTTGCTAAAGTAACCTCATCTTCAAAACAAAATCTTTCAAACAACCAGTTACATAATACTTCACTATCAGTCATACATAAGGAATCCATGGTGAATCCTCTGGTTAACTCCATTGAAATAATTATCACATGCCTTCTGAGTATGTCACAGAAAGCAATTATGTCTCTTTTTTATTATATAATTTCTCCAAGTTGACTCTTGTTTTTCTTCTGGATTCTACGTAACTGGGGTAAGCCCTCCTTGGCTATGAAAACTGAACTGCCATGAATTTAGCATAATTATTCCACTAAACTGTAAAACTGACTTGCATAATGCAGTATCTGTTAAAAAGTCATAAAAATGAAATATACTTAAAAATTATTGCATTTACTAAGATTTGCATTATTATTTCCAAAGCCAAGTTTAATGAGAGTACACAGGAACCCAACAACTCAAGCTCCCAGAGAACTCATATTGTTCAAAATGAAAATTTGGAGTTTAGAGAAATAGTATTGGGTGTAAGACACTTGCCTTGCAGGTGGCCTATCTGGATTCATTATCTGTCACCACAGATGGCACACTAAAAGCTGGGAGTAATCACTGAGCACCGAAATAAGAGTACTCTCATGTGTGAATCCAAACCCGAAGAACAAAACAAAATTAGAAATTGAGAGCTAGAGATATTATATTGTTCAGTGGACAAGCACTTCCTTTGCATGAGTGAGGTCATAGTTTAGTTTTAGTTTAGTTTTTCCCAGAAATGCTATTGAGAAACCATGATTTACAAAGTTGTTCATGAAAAAGTTGTTTCAAGTACACAAAGTCCCAACACCAATACCATCACCAATGTTCCCTTCTTTTAGTAAATCTCCTGAGGTTCTTTCCCATCTCAAGGCTGCCCCATTGGCAGACATATAACAATTTATTTTATTAAACTTGACCCAATAAAACTTAAAGGAATGGCAAAATATAATTGTTGAAAAATAATTGAAGTCAATTTGATGATTAATTGTTACATAGATTTAGCTTATTTTTTAATTTTTTATTTTGTTATTTATTTTTAAAAAATATTTTATTATACCACCATATAATAAGATGTTCATATTTGAGTTTCGGTCATATGGTGTTTCAGCACCCATCCCTCCACCAGTGCCCATTTCCCACCACTAATGTCCCCGCCCTCCCACATTCCCTAGCCTGCCTCTATGGCAGGTTCTTTATTTCTTTCTATTTCTCTCTATCTCTTTCTCTTTCCTTTCCTTCCACATTGTGGATTAAAATACATTCATTAAAAGGTTGTCATCTCTATCTTTTGCCTGTATTTAATGCTCAGTTCTAGGTTGGTATTAGTACTTTTGACAATTATTAGCACACTGTTCCAATCTCTGCCTTACCTGATTTAGCTTATTTTTTAAAACTTTATTTAAACCCTACAGAGTTGTTCACCATATATTTGTTTCAGATATGTTTACAACACAGTCCCACCACCATTGTACCCTTACTGCCACCAAAGTCCCTAGTTTCCCATCTACCCCCAAACCTGCTTCCTTAGCATGCACTAAATGCTTAGTTTTATCTTGCTTTTTACTACATGTATCTTATGATATTACCAAGGGTGTGGTATTTTTACTGAGTTGTTACAAACAAATTGGATGTGCTATGTCTATCAATATTGTAGTGGCTGTGCTCTCCAAGAATTCTAAAATCATTAGTGGGGTGGATAAAGTTGGAATTCTTGATCTTTATTAATCTAGTAGAGAACAAACACCATTAGTGAATGCCATGCTCATTGTCACATGACAGGAAGGTTCTTCTGTCATTTAAGAGATATATTTGAACACATCTTGCAAAACCGGTTTCAAGGCTATGAATTCCTTAAGCTCTTGGAGTTGAACTCTATAGTTCTTTCAAAACTAGATAATAGTCTAGCCAGGTAAAGAATTTGTGGAGGTTCAAGTCATTGAATTTTGTGTCTATCCTTTTCTAGTTAGTCTTCTGGTTTGTAGTCTCCATTGATAGACTGCTGTGTTACTTATGTTCTGTTCTTTGCTTTTAAGTTCCTTTTCCTGATCCTGCTATTTTCAATATTCTGCCTATAACTTTGGATTTTAGAATTTTGAGTATACCATGTCTTTCAGTTTTCCTAATTGGGATTGTTTTCACTGGGACCCTTTGGCCTCTTGTATCTTGGTGCTTATAATCCTCACTCTGGAAAATTCCTAATGATGATTTCTTTAACTACTGATTCTTCATCTCCTTTCCTTTCCTCTTCCTCAGGGACTCTGAGGAGTCTTATGCTTGCATCTTGAGCTCATCCCATAGTTCTCAGTGTCAAATGAGGTTATCTTAGTATCAGAATAATATTTTTTGGTTAAGAAGGGCAAGTTATTTTCGCTGGATATAACCTCATCTATTTTATCATATGCATTTATCTCACAAATGCTTGTGTGTGTGTCGTGTGTTTGTGTGTCTGTGTGTCTGCTGGCTAATTGCTGCATTGATGACTGATTTCAATGATTGACTGAAACTTAATAAGTACCAACTGTAGCCTCATGATCAGTACAAACATGAGAACTGTAGAATATAGAAAAACTTTGTTACTTGCTCATCAACTGATAATATATATGTGCATATACACATACCCATACACACACATACAGACACACATATAAACACATATATTCCTCTTTATCTTTCGTCTGTGATGTTCATTTCTTTGCAGACTAATTCTTTCCTACTTCTATTGTTGTTTCCTAGTGGTTTACTCTGTCTCATCTTGGAGTTCCTTAATCTTTGACTCAGCTACTGTTATTCTGTTTTCAGAGCTTCTATTGACTTATTTATAAGTTTCCATACTCTTTATTTTTTGGCACATTTTACTGTAGTTTTCTCCTTTTTAGCTCTCATCCTTCCTTGTGCTTTGCTGACTACCTGTGCTATCGGTTCTTTGTGCCCATTGATCATTCCATCACGTTATCATTAAAGTCCTGGTCTGAGATTTACTCAACTGGCTGTTGTTTATGTCTTCAGTGATATTGCTTTTTTCATTGAATTTAGCAGGTTTCTATGTGTTTTTACCCTTGCTTATCTAATGCTCTTGTTTTGTCGGCAGCAGTGGGGTTGAGGGTGGGGGAAGAGGGGAGTCTTTGTAGCTATCTATACTGGATGATACTGAGGGATTAGGCTCAAGGTTACTCTCTTTAATTTCTGCCTTACCCCAAAGAATGCCATGAAGAGTAACTGTGAGCAGTGTCACCTAAGCTATTGCCAGCTTCAGAAGCTGCAGTGTGTGCCCTTGATAAAGTGCAGGTCAGGTATGGAGGTTGCAGTAGGGAGGGGCTCTGACTGTCTCTGGAATAGATCCAGTGATACCAGTCAAAGACAAGTCTCATCTGGGATAGTGGAGCAGCTAACAGAAGGTCTGAAATCATGGGCTTAATGCTCAGCTATGCAAAATAATAAAAATTAAATCTGTCTACCCAGGCAGAGACATAATAATTGCACACACACGTACACACACATGTACACACATACTTCTTTGTGTGTGCATGCTAATTACTGCATTGATGAATCATTTCAATGATGGATTGAAAATTAATAACCATCAATTGTAGCCTCAGGGTCAGTAAAAATATGAGAATTGCAGAATATAGGTAAACTTTTTACTTGTTCATCAACTGACTATATATGTGCCCATATACACACACCCATACAGATTTACCATTTGAGTAAATCTCAGACCAGGACTTTAATGATAACCTGATGGAATGATCAATGAGCACAAAGAAACGATAGCCCAGGTAGTCAGCAAAGCACAAGGAAGTATGAAAACTAAAAGGAGAAAACTACAGTAAAAATATGTCAAAAATAGAGTATGGAAACTTATAAATAAGCAATATATATGTGGATATGCGTGTGTATATCCACACATTTTTCATGGAACTCTTGTTGTATATACACACGCATATCCACATATATATTACATTTGTCTCTCATCTGTGATGTTCAGACACTACACAATTTATATTTTATGTCATATGTATAGTCTGTCCAGTACTTGATTTGGTATGATATGTAAAGCTTGATTTTACGCCCCTCAGTGATAAGAAAAGATCATGTTTCTATAATAGACTATTAACATAAAATCAAGGATACATGTAAATAGTTAAATAAAGATATTTTATGTTAAGTAGTCACAAAATTACTGAACTTCAACTTACATTCATTGTCATATGAGGTTATCTTAGTATCAGAATAATGTATGTTGATTAACAAGGGCAATTTGTTTTCAGTGGACATAACTGTTTCTATTTTATCATATGTATTTATCTCATACTTTGTGCTACCAAATTAAGTTACGTTTTGTTACTTTTTCAGTTAATAAGTAGAATTTGTGTTGTAAATATTTATTAACTTGTAGATTTTTCATAATTTCAGTTTTTACAGATAAAATCAATATATGGAATCCTGAAACAAATGAAATATAGTAAAACCTAGTTATATAACATTTTTGAAAATTTTTAATTGCTAAATCCCAGGAATCATTTTTCAAATAAAACATATCATAAAATATCCTAATGTTATAATTTTAAAAATATAACATTTAAAAACAGAATAGTAAGAATTATTATTTGAGCTTTACTTTCTTCATTAAATTAATATTCTTTTGATAGAAATGACAAGGCAATTTCCTATGTGTGAAAATTGGTAATTTTTATTATTTCAAAAAAGTAGACATTATAATCAACAGAGTGGTAGTTATAACAAATGATAGTTATATACAAATATCATCTTTTAAAAACTGTAGACTGTGATACAAAAACAATCTGCAGAGTAATGAAAAAAAATTTTTTGCTTCACTTTTTTAACACATTTTGGTTCAAATTACCATACTGTACCGAATACTGTTTGCACCACAGATTGTACACAGAAATAAAATATTTTCAGCCCTGAATCTATAGATAATATTCATCTTTGGTCTTAATTTTATTGCGAAAGTGATTCAATATATAAAGTAAGCATGTTATATAAATCATCTGAAGTTTGGTAGTACAATTAAAATCAGTATGGATTTCTCATATTTTTTTTTTTTTAGGAAATGAGTGGTTTCAGAGATCATTGCGGCTGCAACATGAATGAGAACCAATCTACTGTCAACATGAATATCATTACTCAGAATCTCTGTATACCTTGTCACTTTTCATGGAACTCTTGTTGAAATTAATCATAGCACCAAGCTGCAGCTATGACATTTATTCTTCTGTTAAGATCAGTAGTCCTGCCAAACTGATGAAAATTACCCCAAAGATATTTAAAACTCAGACATGGGAGAGGGTGCCCCGTCCCAGCGCAGAGGGTCGGGGCGTGGGTTCCACTGGCCCTGAGCTCAGCCCCCAGTGGTTTTTGTTCTCTGAAGTGGAGTTCCAATCGGTTGTGGTGCTGCTGGGGGGTTTGTGGAGGGTGGAGGGTGGGTGCGGCCAGTCGCGGGATTTGTTCCACAGTCCCGCAGCCCTAAGCGGTCTCGCCCACCAGTTTTCCCAGGTAGCTGGTCGGTTCAGAATGGGGGGCGGTGCGGCGCGCCTGGGAGGGGGATGGTGGGTAGCCACGCGTGGACCATCATGGCGCCATTTTATGATTCTCCAGACTAACGCGGGTTCATCAATAAAGGTTTGGAGGTGTTTATAGAGTAGGGCTCCACGGCGAGAAGGTGTTGTATTTGATCAGTAGTATAATTATTAGATCATCTCATGCTAATATAATGGTTGAGGCTCTTTATGTCCTGTATGGATGGCTCTACAGCAGTACAGGACATATTGAGATATTACTGCGTCAAATAGATGATTAAGGGAAGATCGTGATCGTGATCGAGATCGTGAACTAACAAGAGGAATTTAGAAATGAAATTAAATTTCTGAATTCCACTATGGCACTTGAGAGGGGAAAGGGATACATATAATCTAAAAAATCATGGAAGGGACATGAGCAGAATAAATCGCACATTCTTGCACTAATATTTTTGAACATTAGAATTTCTTAATAACTTAATCAACTCCCATTTGTCAGTCATTGATTTGTGTATGTCTTAAAACTACTTGTATTAAAGTATATTATTACCCAGGAAAAGTGGAGATTTTTTCCTCCCTTTTTTGTAATAAAAATGGTCACATATATAGACATCTTTAAAAGTGACAAATATCCATAAAGGTCAGAATATGAATTTCATAAATGAATACATTTTTAAAAAGATATACAAGATAATATAATAGCATTTGTGGTCTACTATATTTGTATAAATTTTGGCTCATTTATTTTATTTTTATGATGATTTTACTATCTTTTGAAACAATGTAATTAGCTATTGTCAAATGTTCTTACGTTTTGTCAAATGTCTCACAAAATTTTTACACAAATTTGTGTAAAATTTATTCATCATTTTTTATGAAATTAGAAAATAGTTGTGTATATTTGCAAATTTTACACAAAACCAGGCCTCCTGTAAATTTTACATTCTAAACAATTGCGTAAATTTATTCATCACTTTTCTTATGAAATTAGAAATAGATAATAGCTAAAGTTCTAATTATAAATAAGTCAGCATAAACTTTTTCTTCATGGTTCTGAAAAATGTTTGTAGAAAGAATTCTAATTGCATATTATTATCTTGGCCTCTATTATGAAAACAAAATTTCCCTCTCATCTGAGTAATTATTTTAATCTGTACATAATTGAAACACTTAACTAGATTAAAATTGTCAAAATGCTAATATTTTAAAATTAAATTTATTATTAAATAAAAATTATTTATATATAAACTTGGGAAATTTGTGTACATATCAGCCATCCTGACATGCGAGGTGTTGCAGGTGTGGCTGCGGTGCCCAGTTTGTTGGCATATGGCAGAGAGGAGACAGGCTTGTCTACACCCCCCAGGGCTCTGCCCTGTGGGGCTTGGATGGTTCTGACATAGAAAAGGACTGTGCCCCCTGGGATGAAACCAGAGCCACGGCAGAGTCTGGCAAGCTACCCATGGTATATTTGATATGCCCAAAACAGTAACAATGATGGACCTCATTCCCAAAGAATGGAGACGTTACTGGTGCCTGCTCAAGCAAACCGATGAACTATGGTAAAGCAAGTGACAATGATTTGAAAGAAACTGGATATCTGGTTTGTAGTATCTTCCAATAACCATATAGCCAATATCTCAAATAGAGATGAGTACATTTTTAGGATAGGTCTGACTAGTTTTTAAATTATCTGGAAAATTTCATGAATTTAACAGGATACAATAAAATATTTTTGTCAAGTGTAGAATTTTATCTAAGTAATGATGGTGAAGGCATTCTTTCTTACCTGAGTAGTACGTGTAGGATACAATTAAAGTTATTGTATTAACGCTTCTTATATTTGATGTAACCTTGTAGCATTCTGGTTAGGGAAAACTTTAAAATGAAATTATTAGAAAAAAGAAAACTATAACTTAACCTTTATAATAATATAATCATTTTTAAAGACAGGTGCATTATACTAAGATCTATAATGAACATTACATATTACAACTGTAATTCTAACATGTCGAAAACACTAACCATGTCATTTAGTAGGATAACATTTTCAAAAATTTTATTCCTCACGACTGGAAGGGAGAGGTTCATAATGCATAAGAAAGTATTAACATGTAACAATAAGAAAAAATTAACATAATTGTATTAAGTCATCGACTTAGTTGACATTTTACATGCATTACATCAGTGTTCATAAATATTCCTCTAGAATTGTATTATATTTTGACTATATAATTAGATGGCAAAAGAATTTGAGAAACAGCAAATTGGTAAGCTTTATAAAGGTAATAAGTATTAACATTTATGTTTAAAACACAATTCATCTGATGCTGGCTTTTTACACTCTAAGTTTTGCTAGTGTGAAGATTGTGATTTATGAACTTAAGTATTTAATGTATTAGTAGTCATGTTAGAATCTATTTGCCTTTTTTATAGACTTGAATGCAAAATTCTCTGGCTCAGGATTACATGACTCAATTGGATAGATAATAAAAAATGTAACAAACTCTTCATTTCATATGTCATTGCTTATAAACATCTTAAAATAATATGCTAGGCAAATGTGAAAAGAGTGGCTTTCATTTTCAGATTTTCAAAAAAATGCTTCCTTTATCACTGCTGTAAGCATTTCGACATATGCTTGACAGAGTTAGTGATGCACATCATAAATGCATATATGTGGATTGTTGCAGTTAACTGCAGTGTATACTGATTTTGTTTTTTAAAAATTTTGTTGTTGTTGAATTACCGAGAGATAGACCATTACAAAACTGTTCATAATTGGATTTCAGTCAAACAATGTCCCAGAACCCATCTCTCCACCAATGCACATTTTTCAGCACTAATGTCATTAGTTTACCTCCTACCAAATCCCTGGTCTCCCTCCCCAACCTGCTTATAGAGAGAGGCACTTTCCTCTCTTTCTCTCTCTCTCTCTCTCTCTCTCTCTCTCTTCTTTTTGTGCATTGCGGTTGTAATACAGATACAGAAAAGTTATCATGTATATTCCTTTACTTACTTTTTTTTTTTTTTGCTTTTAGCTCACACCCGGCGATGCTCAAGGGTTACTCCTGGCTCTTTGCTCAGGACAGAAAGCCGTTGATTCTGTGGAGACTGGAAGCAGTCATCGAAGCCCTAGCCAAACAGGGTGTTCAAACCCAATACATCAAGATCCTTCATTAGCTGTATTACGGATTCACCACCAGGATCTCACCATTCTACAGAGAAGTGATCATTAATGTGAAAAGAGGGGTTCGACAGGGAGATACCATTTCACCAACGAGAACATCATGCAACAATTAGAATGGGAATGAATGGGAGTGAAGATAGATGGTCGGCAACTACACCACCTCCGCTTCACTGATGACATCGTTCAAATAACACCAAACATTAGCCAAGTGGCACAAATGCTGGCTGACTTCGACTGAGAGTGTGGAAAGATAGGTCTACAGCTGAATATAAAGAAAACTATGTTTATGAAGAATGAACTAGTTCCAGAGGCCCCATTCACTCTCAATGGAACAAACATCTCTGAATGCAGCAGTTATGTGTACCTAGGTCGAGAAATCAACATGATGAACGACCTAAAACCTGAGCTACGCAGGAGGAAGAGAGCGGCATGGAATGCCTTCAAAGGCATTGAAGAAATAGCTAAAAGGACAAAGAACCTCTGGCTCCGGGCACATCTCTTTGACTCCACCGTTCTCCCTGCATTAACATATGCCTCAGAGACCTGGGCCCTATGAAAGCAGGATGAGAATGTTACTCGGGTCTCCCAGAGAGGAATCGAAAGAGCTATGCTTGGAATATCACGCCTCACTCAAGTGAGAGAAGGAATCTGGAGTTCTGACCTCCGTCACTATTCCAGAATCAGGGACGCTGTCTTGTTTGCCAAGGCATCGAAAAATCAGATGGGCTGGACATATAATGCGATTTGGAGACAACCGCTGGCCTAGAGCCACTACCGACTGGATCCCACGGGATGTCAAAAGATCACGTGGCTGCCCACCTACAAGATTGTCAGACTTCCTTATAAAGACCCTGAAAGAATGGTTTGAGGCTCTTCATATTCCTGAATCAACCAGATGCCATTGGGCTACATTGGCACGTGATAGGGTCCAATGGAAATGTTACTGGCGCCCGCTCGAGCAAATCGATGAATAACGGGATTCAAGTGATCAAGTGCTTGGGGGGGACTATTGGTATGCCAGATACCAGGGATAGAACCCATGTCAGCTGTGTGCAAGTCTAATGCCCCTACAAGCTGTGTTATCACTCCGCCCCGCCTTTACTTACTTTCAAGAGTGCATGTTGGTTGTGTAGGCTATTGGGTTTGGATTGGAAGCTTAGATGACATTATATTTCTGAAATTAAGTAGTTCGTAGTATTCATATCACCCTGGGAAATATATACTTGAAAGATATTTTGCTCCTTGCTTTAAATTGTCTTAAAGTTGCACAGTTCAATATAGTAAATTTTCATTCATGATATCTCCTAATAAAATGTAGTTATACTAAGCTTCCTCTTGAGTCATCTACATTATTTTTCCTTCTGTTGACTTGTTATTATTATGTTTTTAGTAAAAAGTCACAAATTTTACATTTCAATATAATGATCACTCACAATAACTTTACCATATTCATTTAAAATTATTGAAAATACAAAATGTATAATTAACTACTTTAGTACTGAGAAGATAGCAAAAACGGTGAAGGATAAGACCAAATAAGATAAAAAGTGTGAGTGGATATTTCAAATTGTAGAGCCAACATAAAAATATCAGATAGTATAGCTACAAGGATGACCTTTATTGTAATGATATTCTTTCAAGACAAACCTAAAAGTTCAAAAAACTGTATAATAAGTCATTGACTTTGTTTCAAATAATTTATTATTTATTGTTGCAGGACATCTAAAAGCCTAAGAGCCTCTGCATCTGCCCTGATTGCCTCCTGCAGGTCACTTAATAGATATTGGGGTAGTTTAAATGTGGCAGTTTATCTGACCATGTATTCTGTACTGGCTGGTATAAATATTCTCTCATGCTACCACAATCATCATGGGATTAGCTAGATCTTACCAGTATATTTGCCTGGCCATGTTGGATCTCTAAGTAATTAGACCAGAGAGAAATGCTGTTTGCCTCCAAGCAAGCAAGCATGGTTCCCTGATAACTCAAAGGCAACTAAAATACAAAACTACCGTGAAGTAGAAGAGACTCATGTGGAGGCTTGGAGAAATATTTAACTGGCATTAGTATAGTCTTTGGTACAGAGGCATGCCATAACAGAAACCCCCTTCTCTACCCTATAAAGGCTTTTCCAGGCAGATCTTGGCTCAAAACATTAGCATATAAAAGGGCCTTAGGTGAGGTGCTGGGAGAAATTACCTGAGGGCATTTGACCCTGCCTGCTTCCCATAATAATGGGAGATCTAAGTTGCAGAAGTATATAACTACGTTGATTCCTCTCTCGCTCTCTCTCTTTCTGGGCTCTCTCCTTTTTGGGCTCACACTCTTCTTGGGAATTTGTCTTTGTCTCCTCTTTACAGGGCCTTAACATGTGGTGGCCACCATTTTGGCCTGCACGTGGCTGGGGTTCTAGTCGGGAATCCTAAGCACAGGGTTTTTCCTATTGCTGGTTTGTATGCCTGAACCTTTGATAAGTAAAGCATTTTAAAACTGCGTCGAATTCCTGTGTCTTCATCCATTCCCCGCCGGCTTCGGAGGTAGAAGGGAACTCGCTTCTGGCACTGTCGGTGACCCCGCGGCCTCCCGACAATTTATTGATTACTTTATTTATTACTTGTTTCAATAATTTATTAAAACCATATTATCATATCACTCCTGCCCCTCGAATGATGCAGGTGTGGCTGCAGTGCCCAGTTGTGTGGGCAGAGGGCAGACAGGAAACAGACTTGTCTACACCCAGTGTTCTGGCCCCATGTTCTCAGGGATGGTTGATGTTCTGACAAAGAAAATGACTGTGTCTCCTGGGATGAACCAAAGCCACAGAAGAGCCTGGCAAGCTACCATGGTGTATAAACTATGCCCAAAACAGTAACAATAATGGACCTTATTCCCAACAAATGGCAATGTTACTTGGCACCCACTTGAGCAAATTGATGAACAGGAAGACAAATGATGATTCTCACCAAAAAGCTTTATAAATCTCTACTAATATACACCTCTTTGCCTTACTGAATTAGGAAATTTAAAATATCATATTATCGATTTAATATTTTCCTGAATCTCTTTATCCTGGCAAAGCTTTTTCATACTTTTGCCAAAAAAGTGCAACATAGCGTGTAGAATTTGACTAATAATATTGTGAATAGATAATCTCTCTTAAAATCACATGACTTCTTGTCTCTTATGTGGTTCTGAGTAAGTGAACTAATGTTCAGCATATATATCGGAAGAAACATGGCAGTACCAATTTTTACAGAAGTACCAATTATGCCTATTTTGAGGAGTTTATGTTACAAAGATCAAAGTTGTACTCTGGTACAGTATCCAAATGTCTTATATAGTCTCACTGCTACCACTTAATCAAATTCATAAATCTGTGTTTCAAATCTAAAGTCTATTTTAACTCTGGAGATTATAATTTATGATTTGGTGTCTTCTAATCCAATAGAAGTCTGTTTCTAATAAAGTCATGTAGTGCATGAGAATAGTTGCATATTCAAACTCATTGCAATTTTTTTGTGTATATAAATTCCCTTGTTTTTAATCATGCTAATATATAACTCACCAACTTTCTCACTAGTATGATGTAGAGAATCATTGAAGATATTTTTTAAAGGTATGAGAATCACCTTTACAGTACACCAGAGAAATCTATCCTGACCACGGCAATACCATGGGGAAACAACGCAGATCCCTAGTTCGAAAAACAGATGAAGAAATCAACCCTGAAGACTTGAAAAAGAATGCAGACGTGCATTAGCTCTAACAATGAATTTAAAGAAGAAATTGGTAGGATGTTTAACGAGTTCAGTGAAAAAATGGAGCAGATGTCCAATAAAACAGGAGAACATAAACGAAGCAGTTGAAAGGGCAGTCAATAAGTTACTAAAGGAAATGAGAGCAGAAATGAACCATGCAAATATAAATATCATCACTTAAAAACTCAGTAGATGAAAAACACAATAGGGGCTCTCAACAGTAGGATTACAACAAATATTAATGCCATTCGCTACAAATTACATTCTGACCTGCTTTCTGGTTCAGATGCAGCCCCTCCCCACTCTGCTAGGGAGATTGTATCTCAGGGCCTCAGCTCTTAGTGTTGTGAATCTTGAGCCAAAGGGGCCAACTGAAGATCTGCATTTCAATAGT